>BPLQ01004303.1:0-40347 GCA_021605075.1 Caerostris darwini
AAGAATAATACGTATTTTTTGGAAAATTGATAACTTTTTTTTATAAATTTTTGGTCCATAGTTATTAAATTGATATGAATAAGAATATATAATAGTATTACAGTTGTTTCGTATATGCTTTTACTAAAACTATATATATTATCTTATCTTTTTTAACTTTTTTTAAATTTTAAAAACAACAAATACGAATTCTATATTTTTCATTTTTTTTTTTTCAGTATATGCTTTTTTAACAGAAGTTAAGTTAAATTCAACTCAAATTTATTTATTCTAAATAAATTTGTTTTGCATAAATTCTTAATAAAATTGATAATATCTCAAGAAGATTATATGTTTATTATAACAATTTTAAAATAATTTTTCCAACTCATTTTAGTTTAAGATTTTTTTTTGTTTCTAACAATAATTTAAATTGGAATAAATGCTAACATTAAATAATTTTGATTTATTTGTATCTGAAATCTATTAAATATTCAAGAACATATTTTATAAAATTAAAATATTTGAGTAACTTATTAAAAAAAAATCAAATAAATAGTATATGTTATAATATTTAAAATAATCTTTCTAATAATACAGCGATTATCAGACTTGAATTATAAGACCATAGTTCTTTATAGACTTATTATAAGACATAAAAGTTTGAATTTTAAAAATATTGCAAAATAAAAAGACAACAGATATGTGTATAATTATGGATAAATGGGATTGCTATCCACTTGTATTCTATGAGAAATATAAATTAACTACTAAATAACTTATAGTCAACAATTTTAGTTATATATATATATATATCTTTTACAGTTAACAATTGATGGCCTATCCAACGGCCATACCATGCTGAATATACCGGTTCTCGTTAGATCACCGAAGTCAAGCATCATTGGGCGCGGTCAGTACTTGGGTGAGTGACCACCTGGGAACACCGTGTGCCGTTGGCATTCACAAATTTGGGACCTGAATGGCCGAGTGTCTGGCGCTCGGTGCCACAGGTTTCGGGTTCGAATCCCGGCGGTGCCATAGATGTTTGTAGTAGTTCGGAATCCACTTTAAGCAGTATTTCCCGGTCTCCTATGACTGTAAGAGCGTCACGGAGCGAAAGTCAGACTTCTACCTACGGGTGATCCATCACAACAGAAGCTGCTTCCTTCCCGTTCAATCATGGGTACGTATGAGCACGTGGGCTTGGCCAGCCAAGTGGGATAAGAAACAACAAACACAATTGATGATGTTAGAGATCATTGGAGCTCACTGGAGCTCATCTCCGTTGGTGGTTGTTGTTATCGTGTCCCTCATGGAAGGAGGTAAGAGGGGTGCAGTTTCTGTTCTGATGGAGCACCCGTAGGTAGCAGTCTGACTTCTGCTCCATGGCGCTCATACAGTTATAGGAGACTGGGACCTACGGCTTAAAGTGAATTCCGAACCACTACAAACATTCATGGCATCGCCGGGACTCGAACCCGAAACCTGCGGAAACGAGCGCTAGACACTCGGCCATTCAGGCATAACAGAATGGAAACATTGGCAACGCCCAGAGATTAAAGGAAATCGTGAGAATTGAAAAAGTCTAAAAGTTCAAAATTGAATTTAGGTAGGTTGCAGCAGAATAGTCCTAGGTTTTTTAAAATTAGAGCGTGGTTCATATTGTTCGATCTCTTGAATGGCCAGATGTTGGTGGTTGTCAATATTATTGAAGAATATTTCTTGGAGTTTTTTCCAATACTCCTTGAGAGGTAGCAGGGAGATGGCTCTTTGAATATCAGCATTTCTCATGAACCTGTTGGCATTCGTTATTTGTCTAATGGTCATATTTTGCTGAGCTTCCAAGATTTTAGTGTTATAATTAGCAGCACAGGCCCATACCGGGCAAGCATAAGTGAGAAGAGGACGAAGCATAGAGGTGAAAATAAGAATTTTATTGTGTCTACTCATGCTCGAGTTTCTTGCTATAAGGGGATGGAGTCTTCTAATTAGGGATTGCAATATCGGACCAAAAGTTCAATACCGGTATTAGGTATTTTTTAGATCTTAATACCGGGATACCGGTTTTAATACCGGTAGTAGAAATTTTAGTAGTAGTAGAAAGAAAACGCAGGTGCTTTTTTGTTTTATTTCCCAGTTTTATTAGAGAATATAAATATAACAAAAAAATTGTAACTTATAAAATATAACAGTATATAACGAATCACAAAAAAGTGTAAATATCACTATTCAGTGTGTGGTACTATTACAAATTTTTGAACTGGGATCTTAAAAAACATAATGCATCAATTGTGCTATCATTAAGCCTGGAACGTAATTTTGTGCAAAAATTACCAGCTGTTGAAAACGCTCTTTCAGCATTCTACGCTAGTGGGTGGTACTGCTAGCAATGCGCGATAAACTTTTTCCAAGTATTTACCTCTAAATCCCTCCTCTTCAAATAAATCTATTTCTTGTCTGATTGTTTTGGATATAGCTGATTTCTGTATTGTTTTTTGGTTTGTTGAAATTTTTTTAGGTATCGCCAATTCTAATTTTTGTTCAAGAGATATTCCTTTTCACTATCGACGATAATAGTCGATAATAGTAACGATAATAGTCGACGATAATAGTAATATAATATAATCTTCGATAACTGTACCGAATTCTTCTGAATGTGGATAGTTTATGGAGAATAGAATAAGAATAAGAATTTGTTATAGAATAAGAATTTCACAGATAAGAATACTAAATTTCTAGTAAATACTGAAAAAACGGTATTTAAACTTGTGAATATCGGTATTACAAAATTGTACAAATTCCTCAAAATACCGGTATTCGGTATCCCGGTATACCGGTGTTGCAATCCCTACGTCTAATGTTTCTTCTGTATTTTTGTTTGACATAGTTAAAATGAAAATTCCAATTTAGATGTTTATGAAGATAAATTTCTAGATATTTTGTTTCTGATTTCCAAAAGATAAGTTGATTTTAGAGGTAGATGGCTGGTTTTTTTATATTTTTGATTCTTGCTGAAGAAGACTGCTTCGGTTTCGTTAATGTTAAGAACAATTTTCCACATGTCATACAAATTAGAAAGGTCATTTAGGTGTTTGTTTAATGCACAGGCAAGATATTTAGGGTATATATATTTATGCTGATGATACTGCCATTCTTTGCGGAAACAAAACCCCTAAATATAGTTAACAATTTTATTACAACTTATCTCTTATAATTAACTTTATATACTAATTAAAAACATGTTTTCTTTACATTTAAAGTCGACATTAAATTCCTGTTTATAGAATTTTTTTTGAAATAAAACTTAATTAGACAAAATTTATTCGACATACAATAAAATATTGAAATTCGAATCTGATTAGTGCTTTGGGATAAAATTATACGGAATATTTCTTAATGAAAATAACTTAAAATTGATATATATATATATTGTTAAAAGAAATAAGTGAAAAGCAACTTGCGACACATTTGCATGTGTAATTACTGTATAGACTATCTAATTACGATATTGATCAAATTACTTACACCATTAGCTGCTGATAGAGCGATGCAAGATAGTGCTATTAAAACAAACATCTGAAATAAATAAATAAGGAGACAGTAAAAAAACAATATAAACATTAGTTTAAACACTATAAAATTGCACAACTATTTAAAATTATTATGATAATACAAATAGTTAATCCGTGAAAAGTTATAAATAACAAGTAACAGAAAAAGTTATAATTTTTTTTCATAAAAAATTTGAAGAAAAAATTAATTTTTTTCATATTTAATAAAATGTTACTTATGTTTTAAAATTGTTACAAATTATGTATTTGTTAAAATATATTAGTTTATTTTTTTCATTAATTTTTTCAATTAAATCAACACTATAGAAGTTACTAAAACTGTAGTAAATTTATGGTAGACATTTTTATAAGAGAATGATTAATTCTATTACAATAAATAGAATAGGAAATGGTAAGAAGAGATATTACTTTCGATTTTGTGTTTTCACTCAGAATGAATTTTCATGTTCTAAATATACGTATTTATATCCTTAAATTACTGACAAATGGCAATTATTGTGACACAGTTGACATTGAATTCCTTTCTAGGTCACAAACTTGCCAATGCCTTTTCTTTCGTAGCGGAAACCATAAAATGCAGATTAACATTTCTGTTCCCAAATTAGCACGTTAGTTAATACCTTTTTTAATACGCTTTTATTAGCTTCACCTGTATGTTTGTATGTATGTTTGGGCCTTAACTTTTTACCTAAACTGAGCTTTTTAATAAAGCGAAACTTCTGCTTTCTCAATCATAAGAAAAAGGTTTTAAAAAATAGTTTTAAATAGATTTACTACTTGAAGTAAAAAATAATTAAGTATGCAGAAATTTAATATTGATGCATTAAATATTCTACGTGTCAAAATATGAAAAAAACCATGAAAATTATGGCAATTAAAATATCCTACGTGGGCCTGAATGGCCGAGTGGCGAACGCTCTGGCGCTCGGTACCACATGTTTCGAGTTCGTGTCCCGGCGGAGCCATGGATGTTTGTCGTGGTTCAGAATCTACGTTAAACCGTAGGTCCCAGTCTAATAGGATCGTAGAGCTTTGCGGGGGCATTGTTACTCCGCGTCCGTATCTTCAAGTTACACGCGTCCGTTGGGTAACGCAAAGTGAGTAACATCTGTGCAGCGCTTTCCTTAAGGCATCCAAGACTAAGTGTTTGCCAGCTGCATTAGAAAAAAAAATATCCTATGTTATAATTTTTTCTTTTCTTTCTTTTTTTCTTCTCTTTTTTCTTTATAATTGTGTCCATACTTGGCATCACAAGGAGTTATAATGTAGAATATGTTTTGTGACTGAATGTGATACGTGATATAAACCAACTGATATGAAAAGCAAAAAAAAAAAAAAAATTGTTACAAAGGGGACATATTTTTTCAGGAAACCTCTTTTCTTTTTAATACGCTTTTATTAGCTTCACCTCTATGTTTGTTTGTAACTGACTCTTTGGGCTCGATTTTGTCATACTTTAAGCGATCCGATTTAATTTAAACGTTGTAGACTTAACCAGGACCTACAACACTAAAATATTTTGATAAGTTTATTTTCTCATCATGATTAGGATCGCCAGGATGAGTGAATAAAACACACAGCCTTTGAAAAGTCATCTTGATTGGCGATCATTTTTCCCCTGGAGATCTGTTTCTCCTCATACACACTATTTAAGCTGCAAAGAAACATTTACAGACATCTTTCAGACATTCAAACCTACGTGGGTCAGCGGCACAACGGATAACGCGCCTGACTACGGATTAGGAGATTTCCTGTTCGAATCCTGGCTGGCTCGACATATTGGAATTTAGCCTTTGTTTTACTCGCAATTAAATTATTGTAGGAACCAGTCCTCCGTACCGGGACCTCATTTAAATATTATAGTTTAAAAACACGCTTTTCGAGTTAATCAAACTAAAAAGTAAAAAATAAATTAATAGTTTCAAAAAACTAAAAAAACACGCTTTTAGAGTGAATCAAACTAAAAAGTATTAAAAATAATTGTTAACATAAGAAAAAAATGACTGTCACTGTTCTTAAAGCGTGGGGTGCTCGATATCAATCGTTGTAATTTTTCACTCGTTTCATTCCGAAATGCAGAGTTAGTTTAAAAATGTCATACAAAGCACCCCACTCTAAAAGCCTGTTTTTTTAGTTATTATTTTATTTTGAATACTTTGGATTATTTATGGATTACAAAAAATTTCAAGCTACTGTGAGTTGAGAGATTTCTATTTCATTAGAGGTTAATATATATATATTACTATGTTAAAGAAAAAAATAAACAAGTAATATAAAAAAAATTTAAAGGCAATTCCTAATTTTTTTTACTATATTGCAGAAAGTCCTTTATAACTAATTTTCCTTCATTTTTTTAAGTTAGAAAAAATTCTCTCTCTATATCTCTCACATACACACTTTCCACCTTTCTCACTAATTTATTCGAATGTTTCATTTTCCATTTTGTTCCCTCCTTGACTCAGACTAGAACCCAGAATGAACAAAGAATCTGGAAAAGATATTTTTTTCCCGCGATCTACACGCTTCGCCGCTGACGGTATTTAAACTTGAGTGGATGAATAAAAAAGTATTTTATGAACGATTGAAAATTTGAACAAGATATATACTGAAGTGACAAAAGTCATGGGATACCTCTTAATATCGTGTCGGCCCTCCTTTCGCCCGGCGAAGTGCAGCAACTCGACGTGGCATGGACTCAACAAGTCGTTGGAAGTCTTCTGCAGGAATATTGAGCCAAAAAAAATTTCTGCAGGAATATTAACTCTAAAAGCGTGTTTTTTTTTAGTTTTTTTGAACTATTAATTTATTTTTAACTATTTTGCAGAAAGTCTTTTATAAATAATTTTTATTTATTTTTTAATGTTTATCTGGCACCATCTATTGGTAGATATATGCAACTTAAATCTAAAAAAAAAAAACTAAAATTAATTAATTAAAGTTAATTGATGAATTAATATTTGAAAAAACTGTATTAACATCCAGTGTCATCCACTACAAGTTTTAAAAAATGTATTTGAACGTGAGTGGATGAATAAAAAGTATTTTATGAACGATTGAAAATTTGAACAAGATATATATAGGGAGAGTGTGAGCTAATAGAAGGAATTGAATAAATAAACAACTAATTCTTAAAATTATTTTAAAAAAATTATTATTATAATAATAATAAACTTAATAACTAAAATAACCTAATTTTAACTTTCTGGTTGAGACAAAATTTTGTGTTTTTATCAATATTTTATTATATTTTAGATGGATGCGAAACATGTACTCGCGTTTATATACACGCTTTGAAAAAAATTGTTAATAAAGGAAGCTGGGTATACTGTCATGTCCTTAAGACCTAATCCTAGCTACGTAAGTACTACCAACTGTTTTATTAGAAATAAAATACGAAATAATGATTTCAATTAGAAGAAGAAGAAGATTTCAAAAGTAGATTTTATTTATTCTAAACACTTCAAATTAAATAAAGCACTAGTGTTTGGCCTTCAATTGATTGAATCTTTATCCTTTCCGTAAATACAGGAACCTAATTCCCTGTAATAAGACATGACAATTCCTTAATAAGAAAAATAAAATTGTCCAGACTAGAATGTCCCAGAGAATTTAAAGGGGTTACTAACCGATATTTCCCGGTATTTTGTATCCGGTGGAAGGAAGGGGGAAGGAAGCGGAGATGGTCTGGAAAACCAACTCAGTTCCCACTGTTATACCTCAGGATCCAGTCATGATATAGGTTTGGTTTGGTTTGTCGCTCTACTGTCATCTTGTGCACACTTTGAGCTAAACAGACCGGGACCTACAGTTTAAAGTGGATTCCGAACCACTACAAACATCCATTCTCCCGCCGGGACTCGAACCCGGATCGTGTGGTACCGAGCACCAGAGAGCTAGCCACTCGGCCATTCTGGCCCGTCATGATATAGGAGTAACCAAGGGTTCATTTGAAGGGTTTCGGCGAGATCAAACTAAATATAATAATAAATTGCACAATAAAATAAAGTTTGTATGTATAAATATATGAGGTTTAAATGAAAGTTATATGTTAGATGAATTTTAAATGGTCAAATAAATGAAATATTTGATGAAATTTTATAAAGTAAGGTTATAAGCAATGGAAATGGAAGTAAAATTCAAGGAAACGTATTGGAGAAGGTAGAAGAATTCAGAAAGAATCTTACAAGTCTAGAAAGTTATACGCAAACGGGAGTATGGGGGCCGAGGTTGAACCTTAACCCCTCTACGCTTGGCTGCTAGTAAAAGTGAGCGAATGGATATGTGATACTGGACAGAATATAACTGTAGAAGAATCTATGGACGTTGATTTCAAGAAGTTTAATGTATAGCATGATCGTTCTGCTTCAATGAATGTCCTTTATTTCCTAATTTCATCCACTAACCCTCAACTCTCCTCTTCCCTACGCCTGTAAATCTGGTCACAGACATTTTTTACACACATTTAGATAAAGACATAAACCAGAGTGTCTCCATCCGTTTATTTATTTATTTATTTTTCAATATTTTAACCAAATCAGTATTAATTACTAATCCACTATTTGTAAAAAAACATTTCCTTCTCAACTTCTGTCACTAAGGGTCTGAATGGTCGAGTGGCTGGCGCTCGGTACCACAGGTTTCGGGTCCGAGTCCCGGCGGTGCCATGGATATTTGTAGTGAATTGGAATCCACACTAAACCGTAGATCCCAGTCTAATAAGATCGCAGAGTGTTGTGGGGCCATTGTTACTCCTCGTCCGTAGCTTATCTTCAAGTTATACGAGCCCCCTGGATAGTGCGAAATGAGCAACGTCGGAGCGGCGCTTGCCTTAAGGCATCAAAGACAACTGTCTAAGTGTTTGCCAGCGGCATTAGAAAAAAAACTTTTGTCATTAATGAAGGATATATGCACAATTGTTCTCATTGATTTGTAAAGAACATTTCCTTTACAAATGTCATTAACAAAACAAATATTCACCATTATTTTCACGGTTTGTAAAGAACACTTCCATAACAACTTTTGTCATTAATAAAGGAAACATGAAAAGTTGTTCCCATTGATTTGTAAAGAACATTTCTTTCACAAATGTCATTAAGAAAATAAATATTCACGGTTTGTAAAGAACATTTTCATAACAACTTTAGTCATTAATAAAGTAAATATGCACAGTTGTTCCCTTTGATTTGTAAAGAACAATTCCCTCACAAATGTCATTAACAAAACAAATATTCACGGTTTGTAAAGAACACTTTCATAACAACTTTTGTCATTAATAAAGGAAACATGAAAAGTTGTTCCCATTGATTTGTAAAGATCATTTCTTTCACAAATGTCATTAAAAAAATAAATATTCACGGTTTGTAATTAATGTTTTGTACTAATAAGAGCAACCTGTCATTCATGTCTAATAGCAGATATAATGAGACTCATGGAATTAGCTAAAGTCTGCGCGACCTTCGCAGGTCGAAACAACTACAGATTGAATAGGGACTACACCATGTGTAGTTCCATCAAGATTGGGGATCGATACGAAATTAATGTTTTCTACTAATAAGAGCAACCTGTCATTCATGTCCAATAGCAGATATAATGAGACTCATGGAATTAGCTAAAGTCTGCGCGACCTTCACAGGTCGAAACAACTACAGATTGAATATGGACTACCCCATGTGTAGTTCCATCAAGATTGGGGATCGATACGAAATTAATGTTTTCTACTAATAAGAGCAACCTGTCATTCATGTCTAATAGCAGATATAATGAGACTCATGGAATTAGCTAAAGTCTGCGCGACCTTCGCAGGTCGAAACAACTACAGATTGAATAGGGACTACACCATGTGTAGTTCCATCAAGATTGGGGATCGATACGAAATTAATGTTTTCTACTAATAAGAGCAACCTGTCATTCATGTCTAATAGCAGATATAATGAGACTCATGGAATTAGCTAAAGTCTGCGCGACCTTCGCAGGTCGAAACAACTACAGATTGAATAGGGACTACACCATGTGTAGTTCCATCAAGATTGGGGATCGATACGATATTAATGTTTTCTACTAATAAGAGCAACCTGTCATTCATGTCTAATAGCAGATATAATGAGACTCATGGAATTAGCTAAAGTCTGCGCGACCTTCGCAGGTCGAAACAACTACAGATTGAATAGGGACTACACCATGTGTAGTTCCATCAAGATTAGGGATCGATACGAAATTAATGTTTTCTACTAATAAGAGCAACCTGTCATTCATGTCTAATAGCAGATATAATGAGACTCATGGAATTAGCTAAAGTCTGCGCGACCTTCGCAGGTCGAAACAACTACAGATTGAATAGGGACTACACCATGTGTAGTTCCATCAAGATTGGGGATCGATACGAAATTAATGTTTTCTACTAATAAGAGCAACCTGTCATTCATGTCTAACAGCAGATATAATGAGACTCATGGAATTAGCTAAAGTCTGCGCGACCTTCACAGGTCGAAACAACTACAGATTGAATATGGACAACACCATGTGTAGTTCCATCAAGATTGCGGATCGATACGAAATTAATGTTTTGTACTAATAAGAGCAACCTGTCATTCATGTCTAATAGCAGATATAATGAGACTCATGGAATTAGCTAAAGTCTGCGCGACCTTCACAAGGCGAAACAACTACAGATTGAATAGGGACTACACCATGTGTAGTTCCATCAAGATTGGGGATCGATACGAAATTAATGTTTTGTACTAATAAGAGCAACCTGTCATTCATGTCTAATAGCAGATATAATGAGACTCATGGAATTAGCTAAAGTCTGCGCGACCTTCGCAGGTCGAAACAACTACAGATTGAATAGGGACTACACCATGTGTAGTTCCATCAAGATTGCGGATCGATACGAAATTAATGTTTTCTACTAATAAGAGCAACCTGTCATTCATGTCTAATAGCAGATATAATGAGACTCATGGAATTAGCTAAAGTCTGCGCGACCTTCGCAGGTCGAAACAACTACAGATTGAATATGGACTACACCATGTGTAGTTCCATCAAGATTGGGGATCGATACGAAATTAATGTTTTCTACTAATAAGAGCAACCTGTCATTCATGTCTAATAGCAGATATAATGAGACTCATGGAATTAGCTAAAGTCTGCGCGACCTTCGCAGGTCGAAACAACTACAGATTGAATAGGGACTACACCATGTGTAGTTCCATCAAGATTGGGGATCGATACGATATTAATGTTTTCTACTAATAAGAGCAACCTGTCATTCATGTCTAATAGCAGATATAATGAGACTCATGGAATTAGCTAAAGTCTGCGCGACCTTCACAGGTCGAAACAACTACAGATTGAATATGGACTACCCCATGTGTAGTTCCATCAAGATTGGGATCGATACGAAATTAATGTTTTCTACTAATAAGAGCAACATGTCATTCATGTCTAATAGCAGATATAATGAGACTCATGGAATTAGCTAAAGTCTGCGCGACCTTCACAGGTCGAAACAACTACAGATTGAATATGGACTACCCATGTGTAGTTCCATCAAGATTGGGGATCGATACGAAATTAATGTTTTCTACTAATAAGAGCAACCTGTCATTCATGTCTAATAGCAGATATAATGAGACTCATGGAATTAGCTAAAGTCTGCGCGACCTTCGCAGGTCGAAACAACTACAGATTGAATAGGGACTACACCATGTGTAGTTCCATCAAGATTGAGGATCGATACGAAATTAATGTTTTCTACTAATAAGAGCAACCTGTCATTCATGTCTAACAGCAGATATAATGAGACTCATGGAATTAGCTAAAGTCTGCGCGACCTTCACAGGTCGAAACAACTACAGATTGAATATGGACAACACCATGTGTAGTTCCATCAAGATTGCGGATCGATACGAAATTAATGTTTTGTACTAATAAGAGCAACCTGTCATTCATGTCTAATAGCAGATATAATGAGACTCATGGAATTAGCTAAAGTCTGCGCGACCTTCACAAGGCGAAACAACTACAGATTGAATAGGGACTACACCATGTGTAGTTCCATCAAGATTGGGGATCGATACGAAATTAATGTTCTGTACTAATAAGAGCAACCTGTCATTCATGTCTAATAGCAGATATAATGAGACTCATGGAATTAGCTAAAGTCTGCGCGACCTTCGCAGGTCAAAACAACTACAGATTGAATAGGGACTACACCATGTGTAGTTCCATCAAGATTGGGATCGATACGAAATTAATGTTTTCTACTAATAAGAGCAACCTGTCATTCATGTCTAATAGCAGATATAATGAGACTCATGGAATTAGCTAAAGTCTGCGCGACCTTCGCAGGTCGAAACAACTACAGATTGAATATGGACTACACCATGTGTAGTTCCATCAAGATTGGGGATCGATACGAAATTAATGTTTTCTACTAATAAGAGCAACCTGTCATTCATGTCTAATAGCAGATATAATGAGACTCATGGAATTAGCTAAAGTCTGCGCGACCTTCACAGGTCGAAACAACTACAGATTGAATATGGACTACACCATGTGTAGTTCCATCAAGATTGGGGATCGATACGAAATTAATGTTTTCTACTAATAAGAGCAACCTGTCATTCATGTCTAATAGCAGATATAATGAGACTCATGGAATTAGCTAAAGTCTGCGCGACCTTCGCAGGTCGAAACAACTACAGATTGAATAGGGACTACACCATGTGTAGTTCCATCAAGATTGGGGATCGATACGAAATTAATGTTTTCTACTAATAAGAGCAACCTGTCATTCATGTCTAATAGCAGATATAATGAGACTCATGGAATTAGCTAAAGTCTGCGCGACCTTCACAGGTCGAAACAACTACAGATTGAATATGGACAACACCATGTGTAGTTCCATCAAGATTGCGGATCGATACGAAATTAATGTTTTCTACTAATAAGAGCAACCTGTCATTCATGTCTAATAGCAGATATAATGAGACTCATGGAATTAGCTAAAGTCTGCGCGACCTTCACAAGGTCGAAACAACTACAGATTGAATAGGGACTACACCATGTGTAGTTCCATCAAGATTGGGGATCGATACGAAATTAATGTTTTCTACTAATAAGAGCAACCTGTCATTCATGTCTAATAGCAGATATAATGAGACTCATGGAATTAGCTAAAGTCTGCGCGACCTTCGCAGGTCGAAACAACTACAGATTGAATAGGGACTACACCATGTGTAGTTCCATCAAGATTGGGATCGATACGAAATTAATGTTTTCTACTAATAAGAGCAACCTGTCATTCATGTCTAATAGCAGATATAATGAGACTCATGGAATTAGCTAAAGTCTGCGCGACCTTCGCAGGTCGAAACAACTACAGATTGAATATGGACTACACCATGTGTAGTTCCATCAAGATTGGGGATCGATACGAAATTAATGTTTTCTACTAATAAGAGCAACCTGTCATTCATGTCTAATAGCAGATATAATGAGACTCATGGAATTAGCTAAAGTCTGCGCGACCTTCACAGGTCAAAACAACTACAGATTGAATAGGGACTACACCATGTGTAGTTCCATCAAGATTGGGGATCGATACGAAATTAATGTTTTCTACTAATAAGAGCAACCTGTCATTCATGTCTAATAGCAGATATAATGAGACTCATGGAATTAGCTAAAGTCTGCGCGACCTTCGCAGGTCGAAACAACTACAGATTGAATAGGGACTACACCATGTGTAGTTCCATCAAGATTGAGGATCGATACGAAATTAATGTTTTCTACTAATAAGAGCAACCTCTCATTCATGTCTAATAGCAGATATAATGAGACTCATGGAATTAGCTAAAGTCTGCGCGACCTTCACAGGTCGAAACAACTACAGATTGAATATGGACAACACCATGTGTAGTTCCATCAAGATTGGGGATCGATACGAAATTAATGTTTTGTACTAATAAGAGCAACCTGTCATTCATGTCTAATAGCAGATATAATGAGACTCATGGAATTAGCTAAAGTCTGAGCGACCTTCACAAGGTCGAAACAACTACAGATTGAATAGGGACTACACCATGTGTAGTTCCATCAAGATTGGGGATCGATACGAAATTAATGTTTTGTACTAATAAGAGCAACCTGTCATTCATGTCTAATAGCAGATATAATGAGACTCATGGAATTAGCTAAAGTCTGCGCGACCTTTACAGGTCGAAACAACTACAGATTGAATAGGGACTACACCATGTGTAGTTCCATCAAGATTGAGGATCGATACGAAATTAATATTTTCTACTAATAAGAGCAACCTGTCATTCATGTCTAATAGCAGATATAATGAGTCTCATGGAATTAGCTAAAGTCTGCGCGACCTTCACAGGTCGAAACAACTACAGATTGAATATGGACTACACCATGTGTAGTTCCATCAAGATTGGGGATCGATACGAAATTAATGTTTTCTACTAATAAGAGCAACCTGTCATTCATGTCTAATAGCAGATATAATGAGACTCATGGAATTAGCTAAAGTCTGCGCGACCTTCACAGGTCGAAACAACTACAGATTGAATATGGACAACACCATGTGTAGTTCCATCAAGATTGGGGATCGATACGAAATTAATGTTTTCTACTAATAAGAGCAACCTGTCATTCATGTCTAATAGCAGATATAATGAGACTCATGGAATTAGCTAAAGTCTGCGCGACCTTCACAGGTCGAAACAACTACAGATTGAATAGGGACTACACCATGTGTAGTTCCATCAAGATTGGGGATCGATACGAAATTAATGTTTTCTACTAATAAGAGCAACCTGTCATTCATGTCTAATAGCAGATATAATGAGACTCATGGAATTAGCTAAAGTCTGCGCGACCTTCGCAGGTCAAAACAACTACAGATTGAATAGGGACTACACCATGTGTAGTTCCATCAAGATTGGGGATCGATACGAAATTAATGTTTTCTACTAATAAGAGCAACCTGTCATTCATGTCTAATAGCAGATATAATGAGACTCATGGAATTAGCTAAAGTCTGCGCGACCTTCACAGGTCGAAACAACTACAGATTGAATATGGACAACACCATGTGTAGTTCCATCAAGATTGGGGATCGATACGAAATTAATGTTTTGTACTAATAAGAGCAACCTGTCATTCATGTCTAATAGCAGATATAATGAGACTCATGGAATTAGCTAAAAAGTCTGAGCGACCTTCACAAGGTCAAAACAACTACAGATTGAATAGGACTACACCATGTGTAGTTCCATCAAGATTGGGGATCGATACGAAATTAATGTTTTGTACTAATAAGAGCAACCTGTCATTCATGTCTAATAGCAGATATAATGAGACTCATGGAATTAGATAAAGTCTGCGCGACCTTTACAGGTCGAAACAACTACAGATTGAATAGGGACTACACCATGTGTAGTTCCATCAAGATTGAGGATCGATACGAAATTAATGTTTTCTACTAATAAGAGCAACCTGTCATTCATGTCTAATAGCAGATATAATGAGTCTCATGGAATTAGCTAAAGTCTGCGCGACCTTCACAGGTCGAAACAACTACAGATTGAATATGGACTAGACCATGTGTAGTTCCATCAAGATTGGGGATCGATACGAAATTAATGTTTTCTACTAATAAGAGCAACCTGTCATTCATGTCTAATAGCAGATATAATGAGACTCATGGAATTAGCTAAAGTCTGCGCGACCTTCACAGGTCGAAACAACTACAGATTGAATATGGACAACACCATGTGTAGTTCCATCAAGATTGGGGATCGATACGAAATTAATGTTTTGTACTAATAAGAGCAACCTGTCATTCATGTCTAATAGCAGATATAATGAGACTCATGGAATTAGCTAAAGTCTGCGCGACCTTCACAAGGCGAAACAACTACAGATTGAATAGGGACTACACCATGTGTAGTTCCATCAAGATTGGGGATCGATACGAAATTAATGTTTTCTACTAATAAGAGCAACCTGTCATTCATGTCTAATAGCAGATATAATGAGACTCATGGAATTAGCTAAAGTCTGCGCGACCTTCACAGGTCGAAACAACTACAGATTGAATATGGATAACACCATGTGTAGTTCCATCAAGATTGGGGATCGATACGAAATTAATGTTTTGTACTAATAAGAGCAACCTGTCATTCATGTCTAATAGCAGATATAATGAGACTCATGGAATTAGCTAAAGTCTGCGCGACCTTCACAAGGCGAAACAACTACAGATTGAATAGGGACTACACCATGTGTAGTTCCATCAAGATTGGGGATCGATACGAAATTAATGTTTTGTACTAATAAGAGCAACCTGTCATTCATGTCTAATAGCAGATATAATGAGACTCATGGAATTAGCTAAAGTCTGCGCGATCTTTACAGGTCGAAACAACTACAGATTGAATAGGGACTACACCATGTGCAGTTCCATCAAGATTGGGGATCGATACGAAATTAATGTTTTCTACTAATAAGAGCAACCTGTCATTCATGTCTAATAGCAGATATAATGAGTCTCATGGAATTAGCTAAAGTCTGAGCGACCGTCACAGGTCGAAACAACTACAGATTGAATATGGACTACACCATGTGTAGTTCCATCAAGATTGGGGATCGATACGAAATGAGAAACGTCTACTCTAATGAGAAGGAGGGAAACTGATCCCCCCCTCTTGACAGAATGTCTTAAAAGGGGGTTTTGAAGTGGAAAAGCGAGAGTTCGGCGACGAGTCGACCAGAGGTGTTTTTTTCTTTTTTCTCTAAAGTTACTGAATAGGCCGAGTATCCACCTGTTTATCAAAGAATAGTTTTTGGCTAAATAATTCATCTTTTATTCCCTTCCTTTCTAAAAAGTTAAAATATTGTTTGGCCAAAATTCTCTCAAGTCTTTATTTAAAACAGATTTTTAATAAACCACAATCTTTGAAAAAAAAAATCCCTTCACTTTCAACAATTAGCAATAAATAACTAATGCAAAAAGGAAGCTATGCCTTTTTTTGCTTCCTACAACTCTTATTGGTCGGAGATATAAATTTGAAAAAGAAAAACAATATTTAATAGGCCTACTTTGAATTAAAGCTCATTACTTAATTTGGGGAACATAAAATAAATAGAAAATAGTAATCTTCATTGTTCTTTATTCCTTGTATAAAAAAATTAAGACGTCTAAAAAAAAAAGTGACGTGATTTTATATTTATTTTTTCTATGTAACATATTTGGCGTTAAAGGGATAACATTTGGCGAAAAACCATGTCAGGAAAAAATGTTTGGACGGATAGTGATAAAATTTGGCGTAAAGGCTATTAAAGGAATAAAATTCGATGTAGTAGCTGTTTGACACTAATGTTGGCGTAATAGGGATTTTTGGCGAGGAATTTTGGAGAAATAGCTTCTTGCAACTACTCTGACATTTTTCTTGTTTACTTGGCGACTTGGCATCCTAGTGATGTATTTTGGCGTAATATCATTTTACCACGAGAAAGCATTCATTATTTTGTTGCGATAGCCAACTTGGCAACCTAGTGATGCATTTGGCATAAAGGGTACAGGATTCTAGAATTTACCAAAAAAAAAATTACCGGTGTTAATATTTTTAATATTTTCTTCAGTTAATTATTTCAATATAAAGTTTAATTTTAATCTTTGTATCATTCTTATCTAGCAAATTATTAATGAGATATAATTTCGTGTTAAAAATTGTGGCTCCAATTTTTAAGATGTGTTAATTGAATTTAAAATTTTATTTATGAAATATATAGCATTTTCAAAGAAACTAAAGTCTAATCATTAGAACAATTGTATGTTTTCGTGTTTACTTTTTTTTTAATTTAAAATATTAGTTATTTTTATTGTGTATGTTACACATAGGAATTTTATATGGGAATCAAACAAATAATTTCCATTATAATTTGTGTTATTATTTTTATTGCAATTTTTCTAAAGTGCCTTTTTTAAAAAAAAAAAAAAATATTTATATTAAAATGTTTCATTTTCATTTAATATATTATTTGTTTCATTAAAGTTAATTTTTTTCTTACACTTTATCTTTTATCATCTAGTTCTTAAATTTAAATCATTAAAACACATAAACTATTTATTATTAATGTTACTATAAATCATTAAAATATACCCTCTTTTTGACAAATAAAATGTTTTCTAAATTTAAACTTAACAATAAAATATGCAGGGTCATTATAATTAAAGTCTCACTTTCAAAATGATGTAAAAAAAGAACCACTCATCACAATGAGTTCAAATTTGTACTGAAGAAACTTGAAGAAGGGGGAAACTGTATGGCACCAAAAAAATTCCAGAAAATGTTCCACTGACTTTTCTCATCTAATTTGGTATGACCTTGCCGTGGTGGATGGACTTCCCACTAACAGTGTCACAACTGTTGATTGACTGGGAAGTCATTTTTTCCGTCAAAAAACCAAAACAATCAAGCACATTGAACACTACAGTTGGTTTAATGGGCAACTCCTGCTAAATACGTTGTAATTTCTATTCAAAATATCACTGGCAGCCGAATTCCCTTTCTTTATGCCGCTTACAGCGCCATCTATTAATACACTTTGGATCTTTTTTTGATGCCGTACATATCCCCCTTCTTCAAGCATCTTCAGTTCAAATTTGAACTCATTGTGGCGAGTGATTCTTTTTTTACAGAATTTTGAAAGTGGGATTTTAATTATAATTACCCTGTATTATATTTAACTGGGGAAAAAACATCTGAGCGCAAATGGAGAATTAAACTGAAGGAGGCAGTATATTTTCCTTAATGATGAGAATTATTAGTTACAATCATTAGTTCTAATCAAGTATGAAGTAACAGAATGGTATATTGTTAATATTTTATAATATATACACCTTATTGTATCTTTATAGTAGTCATTCTTATATAATAGCATTAAATTTACTTCACAACATATGCTTTTTATTTAATTTATCTTTATTATATTATTTTTATTAAAAACAAAATAAAATATTTATAAATTATGCTACCATAAATCATTAACATATATCCTCATTCAGAAGTATGAAGTAACAGAATGATATAATGTTAAAATTTTTATAGTAAATAGACCCTATTCTATCTTTATAATGGTCATTTTTATATAATGATATAATGATAGTATATATATATATATATATAATTATAAATTTAACATATATATATAATATTAAATATATTATATAGTATATAGAATAAAAATAGAATATTTTAATATAGTATTATATTTGCTGCACAGCATGTGTTTTTCACCTTTACTTGTCTTTATTATATTCATAATGATTGTTGTTTATAAAAATTATACTTCCTTCAGGATTTTAAAGGTAATCAGACAACATTTTCGTGTCGTAAGTAAGAAAATCCAGAATAAAAAGGGATAATATAAGAAATATGTATAGGTAATATATATAACAAATTTAAACTTTCATTTAATACATTTACATTTACAATATATTTTATATATATAAAAAATACATAAGAAATAATATATTTAATAATGTATATAAATAAAATATACTAATAATAATATATGTAATAAATATATATGAGATATCCGCCATAAGCTTTTACATGCTTTCTAAATCCACCTAATCTTCACATTTCTAGAAGCAATAACTGCAACGAACGTCACCAGCGGATTTGAACCTGAACTTTCCTGCACACTTACTGCATGCATTACCACGTGGACACGATTTAATGAAGTCTTCATTTTGGAATGCAATAAACGAAAAACTATTTCGATCTTAATAATAAAAAAAATATGATATTCGTGATGTTTCGATGAAAGTTTTTAGAATTATTTTTGGACTTATTTGCTTATAACAAATAAGTGAATTGTGTTATATAATTTATTTATTAAAAGCATCATAATAAAAAGCCTTTTTTAAAAATCGTTCTTTGTTAACAATCAATAAAATATGTACGTAAATATGTGTGAATTGTTTCAAAATAAAATAGGTCAAGATAAGGCCGAACAATGCAAAAAAATTAAGACACTTAGATTACGAAAAAAATAAGTGAAGTAAGACTTGATAAAATAATAAGACAATTGTTTACTCAGAATACTTTCTGAGATATAAAAAAAAAAATTCGGTGTAAAATACAAAATATAATAGCATCTTCTAAAAAATAGAACCATTTTTGTGATTTTTCATACATTTTTCTATTCTTTATATAATATATTTGGAAATGGATCGTAGAAAATTAACACATAGTGTAAAGTAAAGGATCAATAAATAAATTGCATAATTTATTGATTTAACTGAACATATTTCACAATGGAACTCAAGTGTTTTCCGCAGTTATGCACTATTTTTAACTTCTTTTATTCTTTCAAAAATATTTTTGTGATTGTCAAAAAGCGAAACTGTTATTATTGGGTTTGTTGTTTTGTTGTTTCTTATCCCACTTGGCTGGCCAAGCCCACGAGCCCATATGGACTCATGATTGAAGGGGAAGGAAGCAGCTTCTGTTGTGATGGAGCACCCGTGGGTAGAAGCCTGACTTTTGCTCCGTGACGCTCTTACAGTCATAGGAGACCGGGACCTACGGCTTAAAGTGGATTCCGAACCACTACAAACATCCATGGCACCGCCGGGATTCGAACCCGAAACCTGTGGCACCGAGCGCCAGAGCGCTAGACACTCGGCCATTCAGGTCCCAAATTTGCCAACGGCACGCGGCGTTCCCAGGTGGACACCCACCCAAGTACTGACCGCGCCCAATGATGCTTCACTTCGGTGATCTAACGAGAACCGCTATATTCAGCATGGTACGGCCGTTGGCTATTTTATTGGGTTTGTTTATCAACTATTTGGTTGCTCCGAAATTATACATAAATCACTACAATTTAAATTATCTATGATCGAAAGTATCAATTTTCATTTTTTGTGCTTAAAATCAACTATAACTCTTATCATTGTTTGGATTTTATGTATCATGCTATCAACATGGAGACAGGTTAAACACTGGCAAGAAAAATTAAAGGAACAACTATAAAAGCTTATTTAACTTGAAAAAGCAAGCAGATAAGAACATGACATTTGCAGAAGATCTTTATTTTGTCAGGCCTGACAGATATTTAAAATGCAAAATTGCCTATTTCTGCAAATAAGTTTAAATATAAACATAGGACTATATGATATAAGGGGAAAAAAGAAATGTTACCGTTACAAATTTTCAGAGACACCGGAAAAATCAATAAGGAATGTGTATGTATAAATGTATAAATCCTACAATGTATGTATAATGACAAAGTCATTATTTAGAGGTGTATTTCAACAATTGGCTTGCATGCCCATGATCTCTGGGGATGGGGGTGCAGTGTCTTCTTCTGCTGCTATTGTATTTGTGGGTATTTTTTGTTCTAGATCAGGGGTTTCCAAACTTTCCAGCCTTCGGGCCATACTGTTTACTCCAGTAAGTACGAAGGGCCAAAATCATTTTAATTTTTCTGCTATTAGAGAGTTTTTGCTTACCGTATTTTGGACGTTCGTTAGCTTTTTCTCCCTAGCGCGCATGCTCATAGGAAACATTATTACAGATACGCATGCGCAATTTCCTATGAGCATGCGCGCTAGGGAGAAAAAGCTAACGGACGATTAAAATACGGTATGCAAAAACTCTCTATTGAAGAGGAAATGAGAGTTTACCTTTAAAAAAATAGAGTTTTTGCATACCGTATTTTGCACGTCCGTTAGCTTTTTTCCCTAGCGCGCATGCTCATAGGAAATTGCGCATGCGTATCTGTATTAATGTTTCCTATGAGCATGCGCGCTAGGAAGAAAAAGCTAACGGACGTCCAAAATCCGGTATGCAAAAACTCTCTATTATCTATAATTTCAAGACTAGTCGCCGAGTACGTGCTCTGAGCGAGCATACGCTTGCTAAATTCGCTGGTTCAATTACTACAATTACTATTGTGCGTATCAATATGACCGTGACACTTGACGACATCTAGTGGTTAAAAGCGGAAATATGTAGGTCTAACTAGCGAGGGTAACCGCGGGATGTTCACTAATTTATAATGTTAGTGGAATTCATTTCAATTATGTGTTAGTTGTTATGCTTAAGTTAATTTTTCTGCGTATTTTGCTTGCCATTAAGCTTTACCTAGCAAGTCAATAAGACCGAGTTGTTATCATTCTGTGTTTTTTTTATCCAACTTATTACAGCAACAATAAGCTATTCGCTGTCGCTGGTCGGATGGATGACACTGGCGGGCCGTAGTTTGGAGACCGTAGTTTGTTCTAGATAATTGTCATTGCATATGCACTGCACTTACAATAGCTATTGTCTCACTCCCAAACGTCAGAATTTCTGGAATTTTTGCTTTTGTTATGATGCTAAGTTGTTGGGAGGTGAAATTAGTTAGTACAACTCTTCTTTTTTGATTTTTCAAGCGTAGTAAGCTAATTTATTTATTTTTAAATTGTATTCTTCAATTTGGGTAAGCTAGCTAAATTTATTCAATTTATAACTTTTTGTTTTGCTTTTTTTGCTTTTTTTATTTTCAAACATTTCAGTTCTGTGTAAAACACGCGATTTTCTTTCTAGTATTTTTCGCGTTCTTAATTTCAGTTCCATGTAGAACACACGGTTTTTCTCTCTAGTATTTTCGCGTTCTTAATTTCAGTTCCATGTAGAACACACGGTTTTCTCTCTAGTATTTTTCGCGTTCTTAATTTCAGTTCCATGTAGAACACACGGTTTGCTCTCTAGTATTTTTCGCGTTCTTAATTTCCGTTCCATGTAGAACACACGGTTTTCTCTCTAGTATTTTTCGCGTTCTTAATTTCAGTTCCATGTAGAACACACGGTTTTCTCTCTAGTATTTTCGCGTTCTTAATTTCAGTTCCATGTAGAACACACGGTTTTTCTCTAGTATTTTTTCGCGTTCTTAATTTCAGTTCCATGTAGAACACACGGTTTGCTCTCTAGTATTTTCGCGTTCTTAATTTCCGTTCCATGTAGAACACACGGTTTTCTCTCTAGTATTTTCGCGTTCTTAATTTCAGTTCCATGTAGAACACACGGTTTTCTCTCTAGTATTTTCGCGTTCTTAATTTCAGTTCCATGTAGAACACACGGTTTTTCTCTCTAGTATTTTCGCGTTCTTAATTTCAGTTCCATGTAGAACACACGGTTTTCTCTCTAGTATTTTTCGCGTTCTTAATTTCAGTTCCATGTAGAACACACGGTTTGCTCTCTAGTATTTTCGCGTTCTTAATTTCCGTTCCATGTAGAACACACGGTTTTCTCTCTAGTATTTTTCGCGTTCTTAATTTCAGTTCCATGTAGAACACACGGTTTTCTCTCTAGTATTTTCGCGTTCTTAATTTCAGTTCCATGTAGAACACACGGTTTTCTCTCTAGTATTTTCGCGTTCTTAATTTCAGTTCCATGTAGAACACACGGTTTTCTTTCTAGCATTTTTCGCGTTCATAATTTCAGTTCCATGTAGAACACACGGTTTGCTCTCTAGTATTTTTCGCGTTCTTAATTTCCGTTCCATGTAGAACACACGGTTTTCTCTCTAGTATTTTTCGCGTTCTTAATTTAAGTTCCATGTAGAACACACGGTTTTCTCTCTAGTATTTTTCGCCTTCTTAATTTCAGTTCCATGTAGAACACACGGTTTTCTTTCTAGTATTTTTCGCGTTCTTAATTTCAGTTAAATATAGAACACACGGTTTTCTTTCTAGTATTTTTCGCGTTCTTAATTTCAGTTAAATGTGGAACACATGGTTTTCTTTCTAGTATTTTTCGCGTTCTTAATTTCAGTTAAATGTAGAACACATGGTTTTCTTTGTAATATTTTTCGCGTTCTTAATTTCCGTTCCATGTAGAACACATGGTTTTCTATCTAGTATTTTTCGCTTTCATAATTTCAGTTCCATGTAGAACACACGGTTTGCTCTCTAGTATTTTTCACGTTCTTAATTTCAGTTCCATGTAGAACACATGGTTTTCTTTCTAGTATTTTTCGCGTTCTTAATTTCAGTTAAATGTAGAACACACGGTTTTCTTTCTAGTACCTTTCGCCTTCTTAATTTCAGTTCCATGTGGAACACATGGATTTCTTTCTAGTATTTTTCGCGTTCTTAATTTCAGTTCAGTTAAAAAAAACTGAGCGGAGGAATAAGAAGTATTTTATGAGCGATTGAATATTTGAACAAGATATATATATAAGGGAGAGTGTGAGCTAAATGAAGGAATTAAAAAAATAAATTCTAAGTGAGAATATGTGAATTCGATTTCTTGTACGATCTTGACAATACTGTCATGAACCAGACGGAACAGATCACTTTGCCCAAAGTATCCTCTTATTGTCTAAAGCAAACTGATCAGTTAGATATGAGTAAAGTGCTACAATGTTTGTTTTTTCTTTTTTTTCAATTCCTTCTATTAGCTCACACTCTCCCTATATATATCTTGTTCAAATTTTCAATCGTTCATAAAATACTTCTTATTCATCCACTCAAGTTCAAATACATTTTTTTAACTTGTAGTGGATGACACTGGATGTTAATACAGTATTTTTCAAATATTAATTCATTCATTAAGTTTAATTAATTAATTTTAGATTTTTTTTTTAGATTTAAGTTGCATATATCTACCAATAGATGGAGCCAGATAAAATGAATGAAAATTATTTATAAAGGACTTTCTGCAATATAGTGAAAAAAAAGTAGGAATTCACTTTAATATTTTTTTATATTACTTGTTTATTGTATGAATTACTGCGAGTGCATGTTATGTATGAAAAATTTGCAATCACATGTTGTTTTTTCGCTCTGTACGATGCTTTTTTCGTTTGTTGGGACCAAAATATGTTTTTATTTATTTCCAATGATGGGAAACACATACATATAAACAAATACAACACAGAAAGAACCAAAAAGATAAAAAAAGACCGAAATCATCACCCCAAGAGCTCTCTGGCACGCCAATATCTTGCAATCTCAGTCAGTTCTATGGAGTATCTTGCAACATTGCAAGTGTTTTCTATTCATAGGCTCTTTCAAGCTACAAAGACGACAGTAGGGAAGGTCATATACATCTACGCCTCAAGATCTCTCTGGCACGCTAATATCTTGCAATCTCAGTCAGTTCCATTGAGTGTCTTGCAACATTGCAAGTGTTTTCAATACATAGGCTCTTTCTAGCTACAAAGGTGGCAGTAGGGATGCTCACATACATCCATACGATATAAGGGTTAACGCAGATAGTATGTAAAAGTTATATAAAATTCAAGTTTATCTTAATTTTTAAAAAAAGCGTAAAACGAATTTTTATTGACTGAATAAAAATAATACACATATATATTACAATTTATTCGTATGTATTATATTACATGCTGCTTAAAATGATTTAAAAAAGAACATTAACTGGGAATTATAATGTTCAATATTGATTTAAAAAATGGTATATCAATTGTAAATATAAAAAAATCATATTATTATGAGAAATTAATCCTTTATGCAGACATAAAACAATGGATAATGTTCTTTTCGCTTTTTTTTTCTGTTTAATCAACATCATCAACGGTTATTCCGCCAGAATACATATTCAAAACAGCAAAATTCATTTGAAATCGCATCACGGCAACATGCTACACTTTTCATTATCATCATACCATTTGATATATATTAAATGATCAAGGGGCATGTTGGCAGTAATGGTCAGGACCTGCAAATAAATAAATTGATAAATAGAACAAAATTTTAAAGACTTGCATAAATGCGAATAACGAAGATATATTTAAAAAGTTGACAAATAAAATTTTATATGAAAAGTACTACTATGGATAAAAAGTAGGATCAATTATTTTTTTTTCAAAAACTCAATATTTACTCTTCCAAATTTATTTCATCGCCTTCAAAGTAATCCCCTACGGACACAATGAACTTATGGCAACTTTTTTTCCAATCCTCAATGCATGCTAAAAAGTCATCGGCAGGAATGGCCTTCAAAACGCCTGGCGTTTCACGTTGAATCTCTTCAGTCGACGCAAAATAGTGTTAATGAAGTGGTCTTTTGAGTTTAGGGAATAGCCAGAAGTTGCACGATGTGAATACGATGGTTGTGGAACGATATGGGTTCCATTTTTGGCGAAAAGGTCTATAAGAATCTATGGAGTGTGAGCTAGCGCATTCAATGTTTTCGGTACCTATCGAGATTTGATGCGTTTGGGGCTCAAAATGGAATTGACCAATCCTTTTAAAACTCCAATATCATCAGCAAGATCTCTAATTGTAAATCGACGGTTTGCAAGCACCAAATCTTTAACTTTTTGGATGTGAGCTTCGTCGGTTGAGATTGATAGTCGACCAGAGGACTCTTCGTCTTCAACGCTTTCTGTGCCTTCTTTGAACTGTTTATACCACTTGTAAACATTTCCTTTCGATATAGTAATGCTCACCGAATGCCTTCTGCAACATTCTATGCATTTCCGCAAACAAAACTTAATGCAAGTTCTTTGCTCAATGAAGTCAGACATTTCAAAAATCGCCGGAATCAGTTTTAGCGTCACACAAAGCCAACCGTAGCTCAAACACTAATGAATATTTTGGAGTGAAATTTCACGCAGATGTCAAGGACACTGCCAGCAACCTAAAAAAGAAAAAAATTGAAATTCCCTGAGCCCGTGAAATTTAAATTCAAAATTGATCTTACTTTTTGGACACAGTAGTACAGTAAAGAATAAAACACAATTTTACTACAAACAACAGTTACGATTACTAAATATTTTTCATAGAGTAGAACTCACTATTTTGTACTTACATGAGTCACATAGTTCATCATAAATTGAAGTAAAGATTGTCCTGGAATTTCTAATTTCTTTACTTCTTTCGCTTTAAATACATGAACATTAGTCACAAACCAGTCAAATCTTTGGCTGCCTTCTGGTTCCACCTTTTTGAATTTGATAGTGCACTGAAAGTGGAAAAGGATAATACTTAATATTAACAGTAAAAAAAATGTACTCAATGTATATTAAAAGTGACTCAAGTAAATATCAAAAATGTGTATGAAAAATCAAAAGAAGTAGCGTACCACTCAAGGGTATTGAAATATCTCATCACCAATCACGATGGAACAACTCACTGTATAGTTCATATTCAATCTGTAATGGTTTCGACCTGTGAAGGTCACACAGATGTTCGCTAATGTCATTAGTCTCATTATACATGACACCGAATATTTGCTATCAGATTTGAGGGAGAGGTTGTTCTCATTAATGCAAAACACTAATTTCATGTCTACCCACAATACGGCTTGTCTTTTGTCAAATGATGATAGATTATATTATATTATTATTTGAGTAATAGATTATATTATATACTTGTCAAATAATATACATTTCTTTGTCCTGGGACCTACAACGGCTTCATGAAGAGGATCACTTTCAATTTCAAGAGAACAAAAATATATATATATATATATAACAGAAAATGGGCCTGAATGGCAGCGCGGCTAGCGCTTTGGCGCTGGGTACTACAGGTTTCGGGTTCGAGTCCCGGCAGTGCCATGGATGTTTGTAGTGATTCGGAATCCACTTTAAACCGTAGGTGCCGGTCCTAATAGGATCGTAGAGCGTTGCGGGGGCATTTTTACTCCGCGTCCGTGGCTTATCTTCAAGTTACACGTGCGCCCTGGGTAATGCAAAGCGAGTACGTCTGTGCAGTGTTTGCCTTAAGGCATCCAAGACCAAGCTATCTAAGTGTTTGCCAGCTGAGACCAGCTGCATTAGAACAATATATATATATATAACAGAATATAATGTATAATAATACATTTTATATATAAATTGAAATTAAGGATATAAATCCCATACACAAGTGCAGTTCACTCCAAAAACGGAGATTCTTAGAGTTCTCGAGTCTACGACGAATCTAATTCAACCGGTCGGCGGCAGACCTTAATTATGTTTATTTGCAGAAAACTTGTTGTAGAACTTAAGGAAAAAAGACCTACTGCCTAGCCTAAAACAACAAGCTGATCTAATGGACAAACTGCAATGATCTAATCGACAAATTGTAATAATTAATTGGACTAGTGATTCATAGATAGCAATAAGATAATAAAACTGAGTTGTTTTTGAGTCTCCGAAAGATAAACTGAAGCTATTTGCACATTTTAAAGAGAAATTTAAAACAGATTGCAGGAAAATTGAGTTATCACATAATTATTATACTTTAACCATATGCTGATACTTTGAGTATCATAAAAAACTTCAATCAATTGCAAAAGTCAAAATTCTCATATTTAAAAATTTCTGAACAATGTAATTTCAAAAAGATCCGCGAGGGGACATGTTGAATTGATGTATAATGAAAAATAGCATCTGAAAATTGCATCAAAATAGTTGAGTTCTAAACTAAAATAGAAGAAAATTTTCTAAAGCTAAGCTTACTATCTATTAAAAGCGTGTTAAAATAAACGTAATTGAATAAGGACATTTTTATTCCTGAAGGCATTTTTGGGATCTGATGGCCGAATGACTAGCACTCGAAGCCACAGGGTTCGAGTCCCGGCGGTGCCATGGATGTTTGTTGTGGTTTGGAAAACACTTCAAACTGTAGGTCCTGGTCTAATATGACTGTTGAGCGTAGGACTGATAACCCTATCGCGTAAAAAAAAAACATCTCCTGTCTCGAAATCTGCCAGTAGGCAGAAGGCCTTGACTCACCATGGGGCTGTTGTCCCAGTGAAGAAGAAGAAAGCCTTTATAAACATTATCTTCACAAAAATATCATTAACTCACAATTTGTACGCATACTTTATTGCTAATATATGTGTATTTGCAATTAATTCTCTGATATTAACATAACTGATGAACAGGTTTTACAAAACTTAAACGTAAGCAATTGTCAGAAGAATACTCAAGCTCGTACATGTACAACTATCATATTTATAAAAAAAATACACCCTAAAGTTGCATGCAGAAATCGCATTTTAAGTTCACTATTACATAATAAGCTTACTTTTTTCTGAAATTCATTTTGTACGTTTTGTCTCGTTTCTAAAGCTACATAATATCGAAATTGAGTTTGGATAGATTTTTGCTACGTCAATGACTGTAAGATATTTATACAAAGTCCTTATTTCAAAATTAAAAAAAAATATTCCAAATTTCGTATTTCATTCTTATGAATATAGAATGAAAAAAGAAATTTATTTCTGGACCCCAAAATTCATATAATTCCCATAGCATAATCGTATTAAGTACTTAATGTCTACCATGCATTAAGTGTGATATACATTAAATATTTAATGCAATTCTGGTTATACATGTATATATATATGGTTACATGTGGTATATACAGGGTGATTATAATTAAAGTTCCACTATCAAAATGCTGTAAACAAAGAACCCCTCGTCACAATGAGTTCAAATTTGAACTGAAGATACTTGAAGAACGGGGAAATGGTACGACAACAAAAAAGTTACAAAGTGTATTAATAGATGGCGCTGTAAGTGGCATAAATAAAGGGAATTGGACTGCCAGTGATATTTTGAATCTAAATTACAATGTATTTGGCATGAGTTGCCCATTAAACCAACTGTAGTGTTCAATGTGATTAATTGTTTCAGTTTTTTGACGGAAAAAATGACTTCCAAGTTATTCAACAGTTGTGACACTTTTAGTGGAAAGCCATCCACCACGGCAAAGTCATACCAAATTGGATGGAAAAATACGGTGGAATTTTTTTTTTTTTTTGATACCATACCATTTCCCCCTTCTTCAAGTATCTTCAGTTCAAATTTGAACTCATTGTGCAATATGACGAGTTTACAGCATTTTGAAAGTGGGACTTTAATTATAGTCACCCTGTATATGGATAGACATGTACATAAACATGTTATATATATTACATGGT
Source organism: Caerostris darwini (assembly GCA_021605075.1). Taxonomy (NCBI): domain Eukaryota; kingdom Metazoa; phylum Arthropoda; class Arachnida; order Araneae; family Araneidae; genus Caerostris; species Caerostris darwini. The sequence goes on from BPLQ01004303.1 coordinate 29,507, forward strand.
TATATATGTTATACATAGTTATACATTCTACATATTTTAGTGCGATAAGTGACTGTTTGATAAGAAAGATTTTTTTTTAACTAATCTCATTGAGATTTTGATGTTATTTCGGATTTGGTTTGAAAAAGCAAGATAGAAAAAGGTTTCAAAGTTTTTTCTTATCTTTCGTCATTATCTTAGGATGTTATATTTTTGTATCAAATAGTAACACTCTAGACAAGTAAATATAGTTAACTAATAATAATCATTAATAAAATCATGAAATGATAAAAATAATATTTCTTTTGAAATATTAGATAATTTGAAAAATCATACTTACATTTTTGTAGTCAATAGAGTAACGAGCATACTTTTTGGTTTCAATAGGATCTTAAAAAAATATTTTTTATTATAAAAAAAACATTAATAAAAAATTATTAAAAGATTACAAGAAAATTTTTCAATTAAATAAAACTGTTTATGATCTTCGTTAATTGTAAACACAAAAACTACATGACTTATTAAAACAAAACTAATTAAAACGTTAATACACACTTACTAATGAATTATAATCATGCTATCAGTATTTCATTGGATTCGACTCTTAACGTCAGTGCCTAAAGAAGTGATGATTTTTCCATCTGTCCTATGAATTATAAATTATATTTATGTGCCGCTGTAATGTAAAATTGCATAACAATTTTTTTAAATGCCATAATTTCATTAGATGACAAATAATTGTGAAATGAAATGTTCTCCAGTTTTTCCACTGTAGCAAAAATCGTATTTGCAAAAGGTTAAATCTATTGAGATGCATTCATACACTGCAATTCTCTGAGCATTATTTGCTACGAGACAGTTTGGCACAAGCTTTCTTAAATTATTTTTGTCGGTTTCAATCCAGTCGAGTTTATTTTCTAGCACTTAAAACATCTAAGATAGATTTGATTAAATTGTTTAAACCTTTGGACAAGTGCTATGGTTTCTGCATCCAATTCTGAAACTCATTCGAAATCTAAAACTCAGTGCCTTAGTGTCAGTGCATCAGTGCGTTAAGTAAAAGATTTTTCTCAATTACAATCCCATAAAGCTCTTTTCTGCCACTTAAAACATCTAAGATGGCCCTCATTAATTCATTTCAACCTTTGGACAATGTCTATGGTTTCTGTATCCAGTTCTGAAAAATATTCGAAATCAAGAACACAGTGCCTTTGCAATTCCTAAGCAGTGCCTTACTTAAAAGAGTTTTGTCAATGACAATCCAATAAAGTTCCTTTATTGGCATTTAAAACGTCTAAGATAGTCTTGATCAATACGTTTTCAATCTTTGGACAAGGGCTGTGGTTTTTGCATCCAATTCTGAAACACATTCGAAATCAAAAACTCGGTGCCTCAATGCCTTACTTAAAAGATTTTTGTCAGTTACAATTCTATAAAGTTCGTTTCCTGCACTTGATTAATTTGTTTTCAACTTTTGGACAAGGTCTATAGTTTCTGTATAAAATTCTGAAACACATTCTAAATCAAGAACTCGGTGCCTTTACAGTGGCTTTATGTCAGTGCCTCAGAAACTTTCTTAAAAGATTTTTCTCAATTACAATCCAATAAAGTTCTTTTCTGCCACTTAAAAAATCTAAGATGGTCCTCATTAATTCATTTCAACCTTTGGACAATGTCTATGGTTTCTGTATCCAGTTCTGAAAAACATTCGAAATCAAGAACACAGTGCCTTTGCAATTCCTAAGCAGTGCCTTACTTAAAAGAGTTTTGTCAATAACAATCCAATAAAATTCCTTTATTGGCACTTAAAACGTCTAAGATAGTCTTGATCAATACGTTTTCAATCTTTGGACAAGGGCCATGGTTTCTGCATCCAATTCTGAAGCACATTCGAAATCAAAAAGTGTCAGTGCATCAGTAGGTTAAGTAAAAGATATTTGTCAGTTACAGTTCTATAAAGTTCGTTTTCTGCACTTGATTAACTTTGGACAAGGGATATATTTTCTGCATCAAATTCTAAACCAAGAACTCTGGGCCTTTGCAGTGCTTTTATGTTAGTGCTTCAGAACCTTACTTAAAAGATTTTTCTCAATTACAATCCCATAAAGTTCTTTTCTGGCACTTAAAACATGTCAGATAGCCCTGATCAATTTCGTTCCAATCTTTGGACAAGGGATATGGTTTCTGCATCAAATTCTGAAGCACATTCGAAATCCAAAATTCAGTGCATCGGTGCCTTACTTAAAAGACTTTTGTTAGTCACAATCCTATAAAGTTCGTTTTCTGGCATTTAAAACATGTAAAATAGCCTTGATCAATTCGTTTCAAGCATTGGACAAGAGATATGGTTTTTGTATCCAATTCTAAAACACATTCGAAATCAAGAACTCAGTGCCTTAGTGCCTTACTTAAAAGATTTTGGTCAGTAACAATCCTATAAAGTACGTTTTCTGGCACTTAAAACATCAAGATCGTCTTGATTAATTCGTTTCAACATTTGGACAAGGGATATGGTTTCTGTACATAATTATAAAACACATTCGAAATCAAAACTCAGTGCCTCAGTGCTTTACTTAAAAGATTTTGGTCAGTCACAATCCAATAAAGTACTTTTCTGGCACTTAAAACATTTAAGATAGCCTTGATTCATTCGTTTTAACCTTTGGACAAGGGATATGGTTTCTGTACCCAATTCTGAAACATATTCGTAATCAAGAACTCAGTACCTTGGTGCCTTACTTAAACATTTTTTGTCACTCACAATCCTATAAAGTTCGATATTTATCACAATCCTAAAACATCTAAGATCGTCTTGATCAATTCGTTTCAACCTCTGGACAAGGGTTTTTATAACCCTTGTCCAAAATGTTGAAAGGCCTAGGACCAATTTAGGCCAACAATAAATTTTTGTCTGGACTTAGGCTCTGTGATTTAGTAGATATATTCTTTTTCATTGTTCTTATACTTTTTACTTGCGATATCTGAATCTGAATAATATATATATATAAATATATATATATAATAAACTCGTGTTTGTGAAAATTGCAACACCATGAAGGACTTACGCGAGTGAGCTGAAATCTTCAGGAAATGCAAATTAGCGCATGATATGCAAATGATTAGAATTTCAAATCCGTAGCGCATGCGTATGCTGAGCAGCACCCTCTGAACGGCGGAGAGATCCGAATAAATAGACGGCTGTAGCGAGGCGTGTATGGTTATCGGTGGTTATCTGCTAGTGGTAAACGTTAGCTCAATCGTTACTTATGCCTCTTCGACGAAAGAGAGCGAGATTTGAACAACTTACAGAGTTTGAACGGGGCAGAATCATCGGCCTTCGCGAAGCTGGATTGTCTTATCGTGCAGTAGCCGCTCGTGTGCAGCGTAACAGCAGCACAGTGATGCGTTTTTGAAGCAGTGGACCGACGAGTGTCGGACAACTCGGAAATCCGGGAGTGGACCCCGAAATGTGACGTCAGCTCGCGATGATAGACACCTGGTCCGCATGGCGCTGACGGACCGTACAGCTTCCTCTAGACAATTGACAGCACAGTGGCCAATAGCTACAGGTGTTTCATTGTGTGCTTCATCAATTCGTAGGCGTCTGCTGCAGCGTGGACTGCGCGCAAGGGCTCCTTTATACAGGATCCCTCTCACGCTAAACCATCGCCGCCTGCGGCTACAATGGGCCGCTCAGCATAGAGACTGGCATGCTGATTGGCAGCATGTCGTGTTTTCTGACGAATCGCGCTTTAATTTGTGTACCATGATGGCTGCATTCGTGTCAGACGCTATGCCGGTGAACGCCACCTTCCGGAGTGCATTATCGAAAACCACAGTGGACGAACACCCGAAGTTATGGTCTGGGGTGCCATAGCATATCATGGACGATCTCAATTGCTAAGAATTGTGGGCAATCTGAACAGCAGCCGGTACATCAGTGAAGTTCTACAGCCCCAAGCTGTTGCCTTCCTTCAAAGCTTGCCAGGCGCTGTATTTCAACAGGACAATGCCCGCCCTCATATCGCTAGGACTGTTCAATCCTTCTTTGCAACGCGGCAGGTACAGCTTCTCCCTTGGCCTGCGTATTCCCCGGATATGTCGCCGATTGAACATGTGTGGGATTTCGTTGATCGGCGTCTCGCTCGTGATCCTCGTCCTGTTGCTTCTGCAGACGAACTTTGGGTGCGCATACAATCAACATGGAATGCTCTTCCTCAGGCAGACATTCAAAATTTGTTTGACTCCATGCCACGACGTGTAGCAGCATTTATTGCGGCACGTGGTGGCTACACAAAATATTGATTCCGATCTCTTGTTATTTTCTGTTTGCTTTGAACATTTAATCATTTATTTGTACCACTACCACTCAACTGTGTAATAAATTTCATTCAATTATGACGATTCCTTCATGGTGTTGCAATTTTCACAAACATGAGTTTATATTATACAGTAAATATTATGTTATATAGAGAGTCAATATTGTAAAAACTTACTGATACTATTCAAATCGTCTACGTAGATCTCCCCAGAGGCCACATCTTTCAAAGGGAAAACATAGAGAGTAATATTTTTAGGTTGAACTCTGTAAGAAATTAAATAGGTTTATTCAGTTCCTTCTATTAGCTCACACTATCCCTATATATATATCTTGTTCAAATTTCCAATCGTTAATAAAATACTTTTTATTCATCCACTCAACTTCAAATACATTTTTTTAACTTGTAGTGGATGACAGCTTTTTTTAACTTGTAGTGTTAATGCAGTTTTTTCAAATATTAATTCAGTAATTAAATTCAATTAGTTAATTTTAGTTTTTTTTAGATAGTTGCATAGATCTACCAATAGATGGCGCCAGATAAACTTAAAAAAAATGAATGAAAATTATTTATAAAGGACTTTCTGCAATAGAGTGAAAAAAAAGTAGGAATTGACTTTAAAAAATATTTTTTTAATATTACTTGTTATTCATTTAAATTAAAGTTCTCACCATATATAAAAAATTTAATATTTATGCTTATATGATTAATCTATTTTTACAGTTAAGATATGAAATTATAATTCTTTATTAAGCGATACTTCAGCAACTTATCATATTCAATGTTAACTTATTGATATACAATTATTCAAAGAAGATAAGACCGAGTATTAGCTATGTCTATTAAGGGGACCCCGTGGTCTGCAATTTAAAAAAAATCGAATTTTTTTTTTCGATCTTTAGAAAGTATATTGTTGTTGTTGATACCTATCCCACTTGGAGATATCTAATCTAGACCAAGCCCACGAACCCGTATGGACTCATGATTGAAGGGGAATGAAGCAGCTTCTGTTGTGAAGGAGCACCCGTAGGTAGAAGTCTGACTTTTGCTCTGTAATGCTCTTACAGTCATAAGAAACCGGGATCTACGGCTTAAAGTGGATTCCGAACCACTACAAACATCCATGGCACCGCCGGGATTCGAAAGTATAATTCTTTAAGAATCTATTATTAAATTTCTGTAATGATATTGACGATATTTTAAGTTCTAGAGCCCATTTAGCAGGTCAGCGCAGAAGCAGGTAAAAGGGCCGGGTGGCCCGGTGAATAGATTTATTGTTCGTATTAATGCAACAACTTGACTAACTATGCGAGATCTCTTTACACAACAATGCCCATCGACTCTCTAAAAGAAGTGACTACAACAACGGCTCTAGTTTGGTTTGTCACTCTACGGTCATTCTGTGCACACTTTGGGCTAATTAGATCAGGACCTACAGTTTAACGTGGATTCCGAACCACTAACAAACATCCATGCCACTGCCAGGATACGAGCATGAAGCCTGTGGTGCAGGATTAATACTGGAATTATTAGGATTATACTGGAATTATACTTGACCATCAAGCCGCTATAGTACAGGATCAATAATATTATATTAAGGATTAGATACAGAAGCAATACAGGAATTATTAGGATAATAAATACAGGAATTATTAGGATACATGATTAATGGGGTTCAGGACTAATTATCATCATCATTGGCGCAACAACATGGTGGACCAAGGCCGTCTGTCTATTGGCAGATTTCAAAACTTGAGATGTCTTCATTTTACAGGGTATTGTTGTCAGCCCTACACCCAACGCTCTACAGTCCTGTTACACTGGGACCTACAGTTTAAAGTGGATTCCAAACCACTACAAACATGGCGCAGCCGGGACTCGAAAACGAAATCTGTGGTACCTAGCGGCAGAACGCTAGCCACTCGGCCATTCAGGCCCATAGGACTAATTAGCTACATGATTAATGAAGTACAGGACTAATTAGGTACAAAGGCCAGAGCAATAGCCAGTTGGCCCTCAGGCCGTTACGTTTCAAATGGATTCGAACTTCAGTCCTGCTGAGCGCTAGCTTTGCCATTATCTCTCAAGTTTCTCTTTGTAATACTCTTATATACTTCTGTAGTATCTTGTCAAAGAAGGAAAAATTATAATAAACTCAAAAATAAATCAAGGTTTTAAAGTTGAAAGTAGGAAAAAAAACCCTAAATTATTAGAAATGGTAATTATGAGAAAAAAATAAAGAGTATGTCTAATTTAATCAATTCTTACTTATTAGAATTAGCCATGTTATAGTCTTCTGTGGGGATAATGCAGCCACCTCTCACATGAAGAGGAGTGTCATCTATTTCAGCTTCATTTAAGTAATTTCCGGATACTGTTTCTAAATGACTCTGAAAGTGAAAATGTATGGCAATTTATACAGTTATTTGTATAAAAGAGTTTATTAAACACTCATATTCATTTTTATGTAAATCTGATCTACATTCTAGATCATTTTCATTGTTAGTTTTGGTGAAAGTAAAAAGTTTGGATACAATGGTTTTTAATTTTAAATAAAACATGAAATATGTTATTTTAAGGTTTTAAATCTGAAGATCATGAGAAATAAAAAAAAAAAATAAATTAATTTAATTTAATATTTAATTAATTAATTATTAAATCAATTTTTCAATTAATTAATTTTTAAATCAATTTTTAAATTAATTAATTATTAAATCAATTTTTCAATTAATTAATTATTAAATCAATTTTTCAATTAATTAATTATTAAATCAATTTTTCAATTAATTAATTAATTTTAATTGAAATTATAATTTTATTAATTTTAATTGAAATTATAATTTAATTAATTTTAATTGAAATTATAATTTAATTAATTACAATTAGTTAAAATTAAAATTAATTAGTATTAATAATAAATGTATAATAAAAATTAATTGAATAAATAGTGAATTTATTTCATTAATTTTAATTAATTAAAATTATAATTCAATTAATTACAATTAATTAAAATTAAAATTAATTAGTATTAATAATAAATTTATAATAAAAATTAATTTAATTAATAGTGAATTACTTAAATTAATTGTTATTAATTTAAATTATAATTTAATTAAATACAATTAATTCAAATTAAAATTAATTACTATTATTAATACATTAATTAATAATAGTAATTAATTTATGTATGTATTTATGCATTATTTATTTATGTATTAATAATTAATAATTAATTATTAATACATAATAAAAATTAAATAACTTAATATTAATTAATTAAAATAATAATTTAATTAATTAAAATCAATTAACATTAAAATTAATTATTTATCGTCTTATTTGTATATAAGACGAGAATTTTCAGAACTTATTTTAAAGCTAAACACAGGGGTCGGCTTATACGTAGACGTATCACGTAAAAATCATGTATTTTCCCATTAATGGGGCACAAGGGATAAATCGCCAAATCCATTAATGGGGATAAATCGCCAAATATTGGTAGCTAAAGTCGGTTTTTATTTATTTATATTATATTTTTTAAGTTTGTGAAAAAAGAATTTTAATGAAATTTTAAAAAAAAAAATTGACCTGCTTTATTTTCAAAATTGTTAAATTGCTGATTTGTTGCGTCTTTTCCAAAACGAAAAATCTGATCTTGGCGAAATTGGCGCCGTTCTAACAGAAAAGTGCCAAAACGTATCATAAATATTAATAGAATACCCTAATTAATGAACGTTAGTGGAATTCTTTTTCATTTCGACTTATATACGGGTTTTGAAATGTGGTAAATTTTTTGAAGATGTGCGAATCGTCTTATATTTGGAAATAAGCTGTGTTCAATTTTTAACCCTATGATAGTGATACCCTATATTACTTAAAAAATGGGAGATTATCAAATTTATTGTTTTTAACAATACTAAATATCTCTTGATTTAGCTTAATTTTGCCACTGTTAAAAAAATGCGCTTTTATCGACAAATATAATAGAACGAAACAATAATAATATAATAAATAAATAACATAATTTAACATAAAAGAACAAAAGGATGTTAAGAATTTTAAATGAAATCAAAAAACACTCTGTTTCTATCGGGCTGAGTGTGATTATTTTACGGGTAAAAAACTTTAAATGTAACGTAAATATTGAATGTAATATTGTTTTCGATTGATTTCTGATTATATATTACTGGACACGTTTATTATATATTAGGACACGTTTACATTACTGTAGTCGTGTCGTAGTTAAATGTTTACTTTACTGCAGTGGTCTCGTAGTTAAATTTTTACTTAACTGTAGTCGTATGTCACAGTTAAATGTTTTACTTTACTGCAGTCGTATGCCTTAGTTAAATGTTTAATTTATTGTAGTCGTATGACATAGTTAAATGTTTACTTTACTGTAGTCGTATGTCATAATTAAATGTTTACTTTATAGTAATTGTATCTTTTAATAAAGATGTCAATAAAATTAACAAATTTCATGAATAAATTCTGAGTGTCTGAATAAAAAGAAAAAAAATTTATACTAGATTTTGACAAAATTTAAACAAATATATTTTTTTATTTACTTTAAGAACGAGAAAAGAAATATATTTAGTTAACAATCTTAAATTTATCAAGTTATAAAAATTATAACTAAAAATGCTAATAAATATTTTAATTTATAATTAAATAGCAATCTTAAATTTATGAAGTTATAAAAAGTCTAAGCAAAAATTTTTTTACAGCAATCCTAAATTTATCCAGTTTTAAAAATTTTAAATAAAGACGGTAATAAATATTTAATTATAATTAGTTAACAACAATCCTAAATTTATCAAGTTTAAATATTCTGAATAAAGATGTTAATAAATATTTTATTTTATCAAATTATTCTAAATTTATTAAGTTATAAAAATTCTAAGTAAAGATGTAAATAGATATTCTAATTGTAATTAATTAACAATCTTAAATTTATCAAGCTTTAAAAATTCTAAATAAAGATGTTGATAAATATTTCAATTATAATAACAACAATCCTAAATTTATTCAGTTTTAAAAATTCTAAATAAAGACGTTAATAAATATTTTAATTATAATTAGTTAACAACAATCGTGAATTTATCAAGTTTTAAATATTCTGAATAAATATTTTAATTATAATAACAACAATCCTAATTTTATCGAGTTTTAAAAATTCTAAATAAAGATGTTAATAAATATTTTAAATTACAATTAATTAAAAATCCTAAATTTATCAAGTTATAAAAAAAAATGTTACAAATATGTTAATTATAATTAGTAACCAATCCTAAATCAAGTTTCAAAAATTCTAAATAAAGATGATAATGAATATTTTAATTATGATTAGTTAACAACAATCTTAAATTTATCAAGTTATAAAAATTCAAAGTAAAGTTGTTAATAAATATTTTAATTATAATAACAAAATTTCTCAACAATATCTTAAACAAATGATATTTATATTGAATTTTATAATTAAATAAGATATAAAAAATATTATTTTCATTAAAACAATTAGTTTGTTATGATTACACATTAGATATTTTATCTTGCTTTGTAAATAATGAGTGTTCTGTTTTACCTCTCTATTTTTAAAGTGCCACCATTCGGTATTTGGAAGATACATATTCACAGATTTTGCTCCCTGTAAAGTAAAAACTATCAATTGAAATATTTAATTATCTTCACATCAAATACACAGAGATACCTTTCAGTTTTAAAAAAGAAAATTCCATTGTTAGATGACGAAATAAATATGGCATATTTAATTTGGAAATGCTTCCTTTATTGTCCAATTCTGCCTCATGTGCATCTGTTCAGAAGTGTCATTGTTGCAGACTTGGTTTTTATAAATCATTAATTCCAAGCCATATTGAATTTGTGCTAAAAATGGAATGGAAGATGCTTTGGTAATATGCTTTCAGGTATGACTGCATTTGCTGGAGAACAACTAATAGTTAAAACATATGTTCCTTGAAATATGTACACGCTTACCTCAACAACTGAAACATATGTTTTGAAACATGCAAGATATGTGCATTCTTTTTCAACAACTGAAAACATAGCTTAACAAGGCTCAATTCAAAAGAAGCATATTCTCTGCCTCAACAACTGAAACATATGTGCGGCACTCATAACAACTTATGCTCGATCAGGATACGTGAACTCCTACCTCAGCATCTGAAAACATATACTAAATCATATGTTATATACCTCAACCAACAATTGAGACATGTGTACCTGAACAGGTAAAATACCTTAATGAAATATATGCATTCTTTTCTCAACAACTGAAACACGTTCTCAGTGAGGTATGTGCACTTATACCTCAACAACTAAAACATATGCTCAGTGAGGCATATACATGCACTGAGCATATGTTTCAGTTGTTGAGGTGATACCTATGTGTACTCTCACCTCAACAACTGAAACTTATGCTCAATGAGGTATGTGCACTCTTATAACGACTGAAATATATATGCGTAATGAAATATGTACATTCTTACCTCAACAACTGAAAAAAAATTCTCAATGAGGTAT
>BPLQ01004304.1:0-10780 GCA_021605075.1 Caerostris darwini
CTTTCGCTTTGCATTTAGACACTGAACAATTAATCTGTAAACAATTAAAACACATATGGTTTTGTTTAACAAGTTCAACTCTCTCATTCACTGACATTTTTAAATAATTAGGACAATTAGAAATATGGTGATTTTTAGCACATAAAATACAATTTGAATCTTTTAAGCCCGAAACAAACACTTTTGACACAATTTTAGAATTTCTAAAATTAGTTTTACTTTTTTGAAAGTTACTTGTGCCTTCGTAAATTGACTTTCCACGCGATGCAACATAAATATCACACTCTTCAGCTAATTTTACTGGGGGGAACCAACTATCTGCTTGCCGTATACCTATGTGAGATGCGATTTCTCTATCCAAAGTTTGAAATAACTTATCAGAAACTATTAATTGTTTTAAGGTTTCATAATCCGACACTTTTCTTAATTTTAAATAGTATTCAAAATTAGTAGTTAAGCGCGACGCAAACTGCACATACGATTCATTTAAGCGCTCAGCTTTTCTAAAATTTTCTAAGCATGCTTGTGGTGAAGGCTCATACTCTCGCAACACAACTGACTTAATTGTCTCATAGTTTTTTATATCTTCACCACTTAAATAAGTTATTACATTAGAAGCTTTTTCTCCTAATAAATTTAACAGAATCTCAGCTTTATATATCTCAGGTATTTCTTTAATACTAAATGCGCGTTCTAAAGAATTAAAGAAAAAACTCCACCCTTCCGGTCGAGTGGGAATTCTGACAGTTAAAGTTCGAACACTTTTTACTACTTGATCAATAGTATCTGGTTTGGCTTCACTTTCACACACTTCTGATTTACTTTCATTTTTAATTTTTGCGAGTTCTAATTCATTTTTAACTCGTTCTAATTTTATTTTTTCCAGATCTATTTGCCGTTGCTCCTCATTTTTACGATTGTCAATAATCGTGTTGGCAATGTCTTTAACCATGTCTGGTCTATTTTTAAACACATCACTTTGTTCAATTGCACCATATAAATCTGAAATTGTTAATTTTTCAGATACTATCAAATTTATTTCTGCTATGAGCCGCAAATCTTCTTTTTTGGCACCTTTAAACATGTTTGCACAAAATATTAAATATATGGATTTAAAAGTTTTTTCCACTTACTTCTTTCACAAAGCTTTTCTCTTGACTTATGTTATCCACAGGTTTGAGCCACTCTCCGGCTCTGCTAGGATCAAAATGTTGTCGTCAATAGCACTGACACATGTTCTTTTAGCGGATTGTATCACACTCACACAATAAGTAATCACAATGAAAACTTAATAATACACTTTATTTACACGACAGTCACAGCCACTCGCAGCCGTGATGTTCACTCTTGCCTCTCTGGCGTTACACTGAAGACTCACACTTATGCGCTCGCAGGCGCATGCGTACACACACTTTTTTCGCCGCTAGGGGTATCCTTGCGCGTTGGCGCGAACACCTACTTATGATAAATTAAATTGTAAGACCTTTAACTTAGAAGTTTTTATACCAAATTTATCTAAAATCATTTTAATAACTTAATATTGTTGAATTTCTAAGTTTTAAAAAGTTTGAAATTCACCTTTAATGCACAAAAATGTTTTCTTCAAAATAACAGCTTGAGAGAAGAGTCCTTGCAGAATAGTAGTATTATACTAACTGATAGAAAATGTTACAGTTAAAACCTTTTTCTTGTTATATTTATTAAACCACACAATAAATTTTTAACTTTTATTATTATTTAAAAAAATAAATATAAGTTTATAAATCTAAAACTGTTATCTGTCCTAAAAATATTTGTAGTAACTATTAACAAAATAACGTTATATTATAAATATGATATAAATTATATTATATATCTGTAAATTACTTATATGATATAAATTATATATCTATTAACTTATATATCTGTAAATTATATTATTTTATTTACAGATTAAAAAACAATTTATAGAGTTTACTCTAACCAAATAAATAGGAGCCGCAACTTTCGATACTAAGTTATTTTCATAAACAAACTTTACATTTTCAGAAACCTTCGAATGATATTCTTTAGAAGACAATATTTATTGTTTATCTTAAGGTAAAATCTAATTCAAAGTAATACACTCGCTAAATCATGGGCATTAAATGAAATTTTTCCCCAAAACTTTTCAGTTAACAATAATAAAGATTTGAACAGAGCTTGGATTAAGAATGGATTTAAAAGAAAACCGTGCTAGCGCTATTTATCTTGTTTATTCAGTCTCACGAGAAAACCGACGCTCTTCATTTGTTTGCAGAGTGTTGAAGAGATAAATAAAAATACGAATGAAAATATTTTTTTTTCGTCCTTCTTCTTTTATCATTCTTTATGTTTGTGCAGCCGAAAAGTTTGATAATAGCGTTGAAATTTCTCATTCCCAAAGGAAATTTCGGGACGTATAACCAACTTCTTCCCAAATATATAATGAAAATCCTCGAAATTTGCCGTTTGGGACCTGGAAATCTGAACAATGGTAGGATCGGATAGAAATACCGTGGATTTTATGTGTTTCAGAAATTTTCATACTGAGTACTATTAAATAGATCTTGTATAGAATCATTAAAGTTAAATATACATTGAGAATATATGTGTTTACGTTGAAAGCTTGGTTAAAACATTGAAAAAATAAAACTACGATTATTGCTTTACTGCAATAAAACTATGATTATTTTTTTACTACATTAAAAGTATGATTATTATTTTACGACAATAAAACTATGATTGTATTACTACACTAAAATTATGATTATTGATTTACTGCATTAAAACTAATTATTGTTTTTTGTTTTTTTACTTCAGTAAAATTAATTATTGTTTTTGTTGTTTTACTTCAATAAAACTACGATTGTTGTTTTACTACAATAAAACTGATTGTTGTGTTACAACAATAAAACTATGATTATTGTTGGTTACAAACTGATGTGAAATCTAACCGACTTACATGAAATTAAATTGTAAGACCTATAACTTAGAAGTTTTTATACCAAATTTATCAGAATTCATTTAAATAATTTAATATTGTTGAATTTTTAAGTTTGAAATTCATTTTTAGTTTGAGATTCATCTTTAATGCACAAATATGTTTTCTTCAAAATAACAACTTGAGTGAGAGGTCCTTTCAGAAAAGTAATATTACACTAATTGATGGAAAATGTTAAAATTAAAGCTTTTTTTGTTAGATATATTTATTATGTCTCACAATAAATTATTAACTTCTATTATTATTTAAAGCAATGAATAGAAGTTTATAAATCTAAAAATGTTATCTGTCCTAAAAATATTTATAATAACTATTAACAAAATAACGTTATATTATAAATATAAAAACTGAAAATTATATTGTTTTATTTACAGATTAAAAACAATTTATAGAGTTCATTCTAGCCTAATAAATGCGAGCCGCAACTTTCAATACTAAGTTATTTTCATCAACAAACTTTAAATTTTCGTAAACCTTCGAATGATATTCTTTAGAAGACAATATTTGATGTTTATCTTAAGGTAAAATCTAATTCAAAGTAATACACTCGAAATCATGGGATTAAATGAAATTTTTCCCCAAAACTTTTCAGTTAACAATAATAAAGATTTGAACAGAGCTCGGACTATTTATCTTGTTTATTCAATCTCACGAGAAAACCGACGCTCTTTTTTGGTTTGCGGAGGGTAGAGGTTTGAAAAGATAAATAAAAATACGAATGAAAATATTTTTTTTTCTTTCTTCTTCTTTTATCATTGTTTATGTTTGTGCAACCGAAAAGTTTGTTAATAGCATTGAAATTTCTCATTCCCCAAAGAAAATTTCTTGACGTATAATCAACTTCTTCCCAAATATATAATGAAAATCCTGAAATTTGCAATTTGGGATCTGGAAATCTGAATAATAGCAGGACTGGATAGGAATACCGTTGATTTTATGTATTTTGGAAATTTTCATACTCAGTACTATTAAATAGAACTTTTAAAGTTAAACATAAGCTTCGTTTACATTGAAAGCTTTTTTAAAACATTGAAAAAATAAAAATATGATTATTATTTTACTACATTAAAACTATGATTATTGCTTTACTACAATAAAATTATGATTGTTGTTTACACCAGACTGACGAAAAATTTAACCAGCTTATGCTAAAATGTAAAGCACAAGACAAGAAATTTAACTTAGAAGTTTTCTTTTATCAAATTTATCTAAAATCATTTTAATAACGTATTATTATAGAATGCCTAAATTTTGAAAAGTTTCAAGTTTATTTTTAATGCGTAGAATATTTTTCTTCAAAATAACAGCTTGAGGGAGAGGTCCTTGTAAAATAGTAATATTATACAAATAGATGGAAAAAGTTACAATTAAAAACTTTCTTTCTTATTAGATATATTTATGATACCTCACAATAAATTATTAACTTTTATTATTATTTAAAACAATGAATAGAAATTTATAAATCTTTAAAAAAAATATTTATCTTAAAAATATTTATCGTAACTATTAACAAAATAACTATACTATAAATACAAAACCTGTAAATTATATTATTTTATTTACAGATTAAAAAACAATTTATAGAGTTTATTCTGACCAAATAAATGTGAGCTGCAACTTTCGATACTTTCATAGACAAACATTAAATTTTCGTAAACCTTCGAATGATATTCTTTAAAAGACAATATTTACTGTTTATCTTATGGTAAAATCTAATTCAAAGTAATACACTCTCTAAATCAGGGATATTAAATGAAATTTTGTCCCAAACTTTTCAGTTAACAATAATAAAGATTTGAACAGAACTTGGATTAAGAATGGATTTAAAAGAGAATTGTGTTCGCGCTATTTATCTTGTTTATTCAGTCTCACGAGAAAACCGACGCTCTTTGTTAGTATACAGAGGCTGGAGTGTTGAAAAGATAAATAAAAATAAGATTGAAAAGATTTTTTTTCTTTCTACTTCTTTTATCATTCTTTATGTTTGCGCAGGCGAAAAGTTTGATAATAGCGTTGAAATTTCTCATTCCCCAAAGGAAATTTCTTGACGTATAATCAACTCCTTCCCAAATATATAAGGAAATCCCTGAAATTTGCCGTTTGGGACCTGAAAATCAGCCAAATAACAGGATCGGATAGAACAATAATTGATTTTATGTGTTTTGGAAATTTTCATACTCAGTACTATTAAATAGAACTTGTAAAGGATTATTAAAGGTAAACATAGTTTGTGTTTACGCTGAAAGCTTGGCTGAAACATTGAAAAAATATGTTTGTTGTTTTACTACATTAAAAATAAGATTTGATTTACTACAATAAAACTATGATTACTGTTTTACTACATTAACATTATGATTATTGTTTTACTACACTAAAATTATGATTATTGTTTTACTACAATAAAACTATGATTGTTGTATTACTAAAATAAAACTATGATTACTGTTTTACTACAACAAAACAATGATTATTCTTTTACTACATTAAAACTATGGTTATTGTTTTAATGTAATAAAATTACGATTATTGTTTACTTCAAATTGACGCAAAATGTAACCGACTTATGGGAAAATTAAATTGTAAGAAATTTAACTTTGAAATTTTTATACCAAATTTATCTGAAATAATTTTAAGTATTTAACATTGATAAGTTATTTAAGTTATATATTTTTTGATAAGTTTCAAGTTCATTTTTAGTGCACAAAAAGTTTTCTTCAAAATAACTGCTTGAGTAAGAGAATAATAATATTAGACTAATTGATGGAAAATGTTACAATTAAAACTTTTTTCTTGTTAGATATACTTATTATACTTCACAACAAATTATTAACTTTTATTATTATTTAAAACAATGAATCGAAGTTTATAAATCTAAAACCGTTATCCGTCCTAAAAATATTTATAGTAACTATTAACAAAATAAAGTTATACTATGAATATAAAATCTGTAATCTATATTATTTTATTTACAGATTAAAATACAATTTATAGCGTTTATTCTAACCTAATAAATGTGAGCCGCAACTTTCAATACTAAGTTATTTTCATAAACAAACTTTAAGTTTTCAGAACCCTTCGAATGATATTCTTTAGAAGACAATATTTATTGTTTATCTTAAGGTAAAATCTAATTCAAAGTAATGCACTCGAAATCAGGGCCATTAAATGAAATTTTTCCCCAAAATTTTTCCGTTAACAATAATAAAGATTTGAACGGAGCTCGGATTAAGAATGGATTTAAAAAAAAACTGCTAGAGCTATTTATCTTGTTTATTCAGTCTCACGAGAAAACCAAAGGTCTTTGTAGGTTTGTAGAAGGTAGAGAGTTGAAAAGATAAATAAAAATACGAAGGAAAATATTGTTTTCTTTCTTCTTCTTTTATCATTCTTTATGTTTGTGCAGCCGAAAAGTTTGATAATAGCGTTGAAATTTCTCATTCCCCAAAGGAAATTTCCTGACGTATAATCAACTTCTTCCAAATATATAATGTAAACCCTGAAATTTGCCGTTTGGGACCTGGATATTTGAACAATACCAGGACTGGATAAGAATACCGTTGATTTTATGTATTTTGGAAATTTTCATACTCAGTACTATTAAATAGAACTTTTAAAGAATCAGTTAAGTAAAAACATAGTTTTTGTTCACGATGAAAGAAATAAAACATTGAAAAAATAAAACTATGATTATTGTTTTGCTACAAAAACTATGATTATTGTTTTGTTACAAAACTATGATTATTGCTTTACTACATTAAAACTACTATTATTGTTTCACTACAAAAAACTATGATTATAGTTTTTCAACAATAAAAGTAATATTATTGTTTTACTACATTAAAAATGTGATTATTGTTCTCCTACAATAAAACTATGATTGTTTTACTACATTAAGACTAATTATTGTTTTACTGTAATAAAACTATGATTATTGTTTTATTACAATAAAATTATGATTATTGTTTCCACCAACCTGATGTAAAATCTAACCGACTTATGTGAAAACTAAATTGTAAGAAATTTAACTTCTTTATACCAAAATTACCTAAAATCATTTTAATAATTTAATATTGTAGAATATCTAAATTTTGTAGTTTGTCAAGTTCATATTTAATGTACAGAATTTTTTTCCTTCAAAATAACAACTTGAGTAAGTGGTCCTTGCAGAATAGCAATATCATAGAAATTTATGCAAAATGCCTCTTTTAAAAAATGTTCTCATGTTATTTGTTTATATCAAATGAATGTACAAATTATAGTAAATTAATAAAAATATTCACTTTTTCAATTTAATGAATTTGATACATACTGATTATTAAAAAGGTACTGATTTTCTAGACGTTAAAAATTTGTATACATATATGGACACATGCAAGAGATATTTTATAGGAGAAACAATACTATGGTATACTAAACTCTGTATTTCTTCTCCAATGGCGCAACAGCCCATAGTGGTTGTCAGCCCTGCACGCCCAATGCTATTAGACTTGGACCTGCTGATTAAAATGGATTCTGAACCACTACTAACATCCACGGCACCACCAGAACTTGAACCCTGTGGCACCGCGAGCCAGAGAGCTAGTCACTCGGCCATCAGGTCCTGAAATTACTGTAACAGATTTTGTTTCGAAACACTCTTCTATAATATCCTAGTACTTTTATTGGGTATCTTTTGCCTTTGCTTATGGCCAAGCATAATTTTTCGGTAAATAAATAAAAAAAAAAAAAAAATAAATAAATAAAAAAAAATAAAATAAAAATATATATAAAAGTAATTTGTTTTTGTTTATTCATATCAATAATTTTTGTCTCCTTTTAAATAAGCAAAAAAGGTTTTAAGAAGAAATATATAACTTAAAATGTTTGCTAAGACAATAGCACTGTAAATCTTTTGAAATTGTTTTTATTTCCTTTCAAAATCATATATTTAAAATATTAATTGGAATAAAAAAATACTTTTTTAACACTTAATTATTTTATATCAAAGTATTAATTTAAATTATTCATATCTTCGTACAGTCAATGGAGCTTTTGAAAGTTTTGAATAATTTTAATTATAAAATAAAATCCACTTTAGTTTTTTTTGTACAACAGATTCATTTAAAAATATCCTTAAAAATATATGACTTATGCTGCCATCTATTATTCAGTTATGCAAATAAAAATTATAATAAAAATAAAAATTAATGTTATTGATCTCTTTTCGTTATAAGTACACACATATATATATATACATATTTAATCGATCGAAATAGTGACATCATTTAAATATTAGTTTATAAAATTTATTACATACAGAATTCTATATAAAATTTATTAATATAAAATTTATTTTTATACAGAAAATAGCGTTACAATTTAGTTCATTAGTTGAATTATTTACATTTGTATCATAATTTCTGCAATACTAATTTATTTCTGGAATTTTAATAATGTGTTCAATATTAGTTTTCACTGCAATGACAGTTTTTGTAGAAATTTTTTTCTTTATCATGTTAATCTGTCAGATATTTATAAGATATCATATTTTTCTCTACCTTTCATATTGGAATTTTATAGTGGAGAATTAGGACGGTAAATTTTTACTTTCAATGAACTGAATATTATTACATTTTAAGATTATTAAATTAGAATAACCGAAGTGATTTATAACTGTGAAGCTTTGGTACTTTTTACTGCAATGACAGTTTTTGTAGAAATGTTTTTCTTTATCATGGTAATCGTTCAGAGGTTTATAATAAATCATATTTTTCTCTAACTTTCAAATTGTAATTTTATACTCTTGAATAACTTGTAAAATATGGAATTGGTTTATAATTAGGTCGGGAAATTTTTATTTAGAGTGAATTGAATATTATCATATTCTAAGATTATTATATTAAGTTAGAAAAAACGAAGTGATTTAGAACTGTGAAGCTTTAGCGGAAACCTAACAAACGAAGTCAAATTAAAAGCTCTCGTGTCTATGCCAGGATATAGACACAATGAATTTGTTTGACGGAATGATGGTTTGAGGAAGAAGACAGAATGCAAAACACAGGATGCACCAATGAAGAAATTCGTTACAAGTTGCGGGAGTATGATGCAAGTACAGTGTAACAGGGTTTTTCATAGTGCACCCTGTATAATGCTGATTCTGCTATATGTTTGCCTTCCTAGTAGTGAATAACCTACGGTCAAAAATTTCAGCATTTTAAAACAAATATAGTTAGGTGAATCATACTGAGCAAGATTATTATTTGTTGTAAACCCAACTGTATAATTCGGCTGTGCAGATTTATTGCTCTCTGCGATGCCTCAGTTAATTAGTAGCGTGGGAAAATGGAATGCCGATATTGGTGGAGAGATTTAAAATTTATTAAATTTATTAAATCAGTTAAAGTGATAAGTAAAAATAACTGCATTATCATTGAACTGAGGCGAAAATAAATAGAGACTTGGTGAATAGAGTGTATATTAAAGCTTTTTCGTATTTATTGTGTTGAAAATTGACCACTTTAATACATCTCTTTTCTTAGATCTATTAAAGTTCGTTCTTCAAGCTATTTTTTGGCGGTTTCATCCGTATTTTAATTATAACGAATATTCCAATATTGATCAATATTCAATGCTTATAAATAAGGAAAATATTTGATCATTAATGTTAATTTCCCCTCTTCCCATAGTTTGGGACTTCCATAAATTCTCCAAACAGTAAGAGTTTTTTCCCTTTCCAGAAATTTTAAATCACTCCACCAATATCGGCATTCCACTTTCCCACTCTACTAATTAACGGAAACACTGTAGTGAGCAATAAATCTGCACAGTCAAATAATAATGCAGTTAGGTTTACAATAGACAGTAATTCTACACAATCTAATAAATTTTAGATGGCACTTAGTCAACCAATCATAGCTTAATTGCCATATTGTTATTAACAGTCACGAGGTTATATCATGGGACTCATTTTTTGCCTTATAAAAAAAGGTATGTAATGCCAATTCGTTTATCTTGCCGGATCAGTACAGAAGGTTATTTTGTCTACACCATATTATCAGAATACTTTGCTAGATGTATCTTTTACTTGGATACAGTCATCTAGCAAGCAGAAATAATATGATTCATAATACGATGCTGGTATACATTCCTTGATAAAGCTATCCTCAGAATATGATATTTAATTTCTTTTGAGTTGACTAATTTCATTTTGAGCTTTACTATTTTCCTGGACAACATGCTTTAACACCCTGTCTTTTTTGATCTGCCAATGAAATTTTTGCCTTTCAACAATTTAATTCTCGTGTTCGTTAAATGATTTTCGAATTCGCCGTTGCAATTTATACGAACTTTGGATCTTGAACAATTTCTTCCTTTTTTTTGAGAGAATTGATTGTGAAATACTTCAGTATTCTTACATTAAGAATGTCATGATGGTTTTGTTATACAATTTGCGTATAGCGAAAAATGTGTAGTATAATTCGTGTAAAATGGTCGTGTTTCTATTATATGCATATGTGTGTGTGTTTGTTAGTATGTGTAGCAAGCCCGAAAGCGACTAGTTATAGGTAAAAGACAAATGTATTTTGCAGATAAATGAAAAGTCATAAATCTTCTTCTTTCATTTAATTATATTGGAGATATAAGGAATTAAAAAAAATTAGTAAGGGAAGGGATAGAGAAGACCACTATGTCCAAAGGACTATCAGGCTACTTTCAATGGCAGCGAATGAAATGAAAAACAAATTATTAAAAGTGTATTATCTTAGTAATGTAAAATAAAGCTACACTACTAAGATAATA